>JAIPMN010003174.1:0-11569 GCA_020650975.1 Apostichopus californicus | reverse complement strand
CGTCTACATTTACCCAGATTTAGATAATATTAGGTAATTAAAATGAAGCAGCTGCCAGAGGCTTCCCCCCTGACCCCCCCCCCCCCATCCGGGGCATAACACTGCTATCTGCTGAAAATTGAGTTCTTCACATAAATATATTTCTGTGTTTCAAAATTTATTCAAGATAACGAAAATATCTTCTAAGGGTACAGCTTAACTCCAGTTGATCCCATCAGCCTGCTTTGAACACATTATAAATAACAATAATTTATTTATTACATCTGTTTTGTGTTTAAGTGCTTTAAACTCGCTACGAGAGAACAAGGGATATCACCAAATGCAAACACTTCAAGGGGCTTCCCCTCCTGGAACCAACCAGGGCTTAAAATATATTCCAGAGAAAGCCCCTCGAACCCGCTTGTGCTTGTGCTCCTTCCTGATAACCCTACCTAACAATTATGCAACTTCCTGGGACTTCGCATCACACCCTTGAACAACATTAAACTATCAAAGAAAAATATCTAATTTACATTTTTGGTCTGTAATTCTGCATACAAAGCGAAATGTGCATAAAACAGGCTTTATGCTTTAGATGAGTACTAGTTTAATTTTCAAGCCATCAATATACATATTGTGTATCGATTCAGTACAGTTTTACATCGGTATTATATACTTAATGAGGTAACGATGTACACTTTATTCCATTTAACGCGTGTTATCTGTCGAAGTTTTAACTTAATATTTTTGTTTGATTTTCGGTGAGATGCTAAAATGTCATAAAGAAAAATTAAATATTAGAGTAACCACTAATCTCGCAAGTAGTGGTTAAGGGAGAGATTCAGATACAAGTCAAGTAGTTTTATTTATCGGTCAACGCCTAAATACAAGAAAAGATCAGTAATGTTTTTTTTTAATGTTTTCAACTGTATGGTCCACCATCTTGTCTACAGACGTCTAAAAAATTGTTTATAGACGTTATAGGATTCATTGAAGTCGTTTAAGTGAGTTAAAACTAATCGGATGCATTACTATAGGAAGAAACGAATATAGGCGAGTAGTCTGGTGCAGGAGGGAGGTATAAATATACTTCACGACGCGCTTCTTGCTCATGTGCTATTTACTCGTGGGTTGTTATGATATCACTTTCTTTGGGGGAGGTGGGTTTGGGGTGGAGTGATATGACTAAGCAGCTGCAGTATATGTGCGTCTTACTTTAATGTTGTATACGTCACTAGCCAAACACAATGTAAAATGCACATAAATGGGAGATCACTTTGCCACCTTACATTACATCTCCGAAATATACGTTTTCAAGCAATACTCCTGTTCTTATGAAAAACTGAATTTCATGTTTTGATGTATGATAAATAATAATACAAATGCACATGAAAAAAAGAAAACCCTTGCATAAAAATACTTGCGACTGTTTCTTTTACTACGATCCAGGGTTCGCATTAGCCACGGGATTGCGCGATTCCCGCAATTTGATTTCGAATCCTACAAGTCCAAAGTTGCCAAGACGGGATTTCCCGTAATAAATTTCAGGTATCAACTTGAATTAAACAAACATTATGGTTGTGACCGTGTAGCGATTCATCGCTAAACGATCGCATTTGGAATAAACGTTTAGTAAAAAGCCGCGAATATTTATGTTTTTTATCCTGTCTATAATCCATCTTAACATCCTGTAAATTTCCTTGCCAATCTTTCCTTCTATTAACAAATGAATGAAAAAATATAGCAATTTTGAGAATTGCAATTATTAACACATGCACGAACATATACAGTAGCTACAACTATGAGAGAAAAGCACTTGCTATGGACTACCAGAGTTAGCTGCTTGATGACAACAAAGACACGTGCACTCGACAAACTATATGTTTGCGTAAAATGCCCACAAATTACCGACCACATGGTGGGCTAAAATCACAAATAGTCAACATGGAAATCTAGCCTAACCATCTGTTTGTTCGCTTAAATTGTGTCGTAGTTATCTGGCACTAAAATATTCACCGAATACTTTCGTTATTGCTGCTATATTTGACCACATGGTAGTCAACCACCAGCCTAAGTCAATGGGGAAATCCAACTTAACCATCTGCTTATATGCTCGAATTGTAAGGCAGTTGGCTGGAACTAAACTATCCATGGAATACTTTCATGATTACTGCTATATTCGACCACATGCTAGCCTAACACCACATCGTGTTTTACACACACACACCCACAAAAAACGTAGCCTTGTATACAACTTTCAATTAGCTATTGTTAGCAATTGTTTGGAAAGTATTTACTATGTTTTGAAGAGGTAATATATTATCGTACGTACACAGTTGCTGCTGCGATGGATTAAAGATTTCAATTTTGAGTAGTGTTCACCGGTATAATATTTTCGTGTTCAGTGTTGAGTTATTTTATCCACACAGGAAAAAGAACCATTACGAATGGCTAAAACTAGAAATAGTAAGCAATTAAAACAGCCATCTACACTACAAGAAAGTTATTTCATTAAAATAATCTTCCGCATTCGCGTGTCTTGATTATTAAAACATGAAATAATGAATTTAAAGCACTCTCGTAGCAGTTATGAGATCCCCCCCTCCCCCTCCTCAGAAAACGGGTACCCGTTTTGTGTGTTTTCGATTCGGGTACACGAATGTTCGGTCGGGTATCCGGGTAACCGGCTCAGGACTAAAATGTTCGTACTCATTAAATGAAAAAAAGGAATTATAGTTCGTGACATACTCTCAGGACATCGGAAATGGGATCACGTGATAATGACGATGATTTATCTAGTCCTGTAGCGCCATAATTTAACTCAATAAAGCAATTCCAAATACATTTATTCTTTTTCTATTATCAATATTTAAATTATTGGTATTCATGATCTTTGTTCTATTTCAATTCAACAAGTATTGTTATCTCTCTTCACTAAAACCACAACCTGTCCCCACTATTCACTTAAAATTAAGTAATGGTGCTTTCCTAGCAGCGCATAAGAAAATATGTTTCCACATTACTATTCAAAATCATGTATTTGAGTTTATCGCGTATGTTGCTAGCAACCTTCCTGGAGTTGATTTAATTGTAGGTAATGATACACTTAGCGAATTGAAAGGAAAACTAGTGGGTAGATCTGAACCGGTAAAACGGCCGATTGTTTAATAGAGTGCGCACCGCAACTATGATATCTTTGTAAGATCGGCTGCAATAGTCTAGGCTGGCTCGCATTCAAATTCCGGAATCAGAAAATGTAAACAAACAGAAACAAAGAGATGTTACAATGGTCTGTTCTATTTCAATTCAACAATTATTGTAATTGTATACAATTGCTGCTGATATTTCTGTTTAGTTCGTGTTGTAGTTTTGTCACGGTCTTATTGATGTTCTGAAAGACAAACCACGACACAAAACATAATTTATATTGATATGATATCTTCATTCATAGTTGTTTACATGTAAGTGTTTTTTGTCTCCATCAACACTTATGTCGATAATATACTTTAATGTAGGTTTCTTGAAACTTCTTAGAAATGTGGACAGTGTTATTGTTCAATGTTATAAGTGTGCATGTCAAGTCATAGTAACACGATGTTAGATTATACTAACCTTCCTCCTATATGTAAGAGTTGCCGGACAACTACCCCCCGGACAAATACCCCCGGACATATACCCCTCGGACTTTACCCCGAGACAAGTACCCCCTGCCAATCACCCCCGGACAAAAACCCCCGAGGCCGAATACCTCCAAGGACAACTACCCCTGGGACAACTACCCCCGGACATACACTTCAGAGGACAAATACCCCCGACAAGTACCCCCTTGACAATTACCCACACCCCCGGCAATTACCTCCGGGAAAACTCCACCCGCGAAAATACACCGGCACAGATACTTCACCCAGGTTACTACCCGAACTAAACCAGAAAACGCCCAAGTAAAATTACTCAGAAGAAAACTTAAAAATGGTAAGTAGCAATAAGCCGGAATTGTTCGGAGATTAATAATACAGAATAGTGTCACTAAAACTAATAGTAAATTATTAGTTACTTCCATCAGTGACCAATGCTCCACCCCACCACCCCCCCACTCATGCTATGCTTCTTCAAACGCCGTCCCCACCTATCTTGCCCGGGCCTCGGTCCGTTTTCAAACACTTTCCATGAGTTTTGTGGGCTTATATATGAAAATCTCGAATCTTTTTCAAAGTCGGGAGGAGGTTAAAAGTGCCAGGGCACACGACGACCCTAGTGGTGCCAGTTTAACCAGGGATTTGTTCCATAACAACTCTCTGGTGTAACCAGCACCCTGATCCAATTGTAAATATGCGCTCGCAGTTGCCCGAGGGACCAGGGTATATTTTGAGGCCCACGGGAAACTAAACTCTAAAAAAGACCAGCGTATCCGTCGCTGCATCCGTCCCCTATAGTTAACGGCATATGTCCAGGGGGATTAATTGTCTAGGAGGTATTCGCCCGGGTAGTTGTCCGGGTGGGTAGTTGTCCGGGGGCTTTTGTCCTCGGGGGTTAATGTTCGGGGTATCTGTCCGGGTGCTAGTTGTCCTGGGGGGGGGGGTTGTCCCGGGTGGTATTTGTCCGTGGGGTTATTGTCCGACGGTTAACCGTCCGGGGGGTTATTGACTGGGGGTGGGGTAATTGTCCGGGGGTATTTGTCTGGGGGGTATTTTTCCGGTGCATGTAATACCCCGTTCCCACGAACGCGGGCTTGCTTCAAGCATGCATAGGTAGAGCTAAAATTGTAACCGCAGATAAGCCCTGTTTCAACGAGTTAACTCCGGGCATAGCGGCGAGCTTGGAAAACCTTGGAAAACGTCCGAACCAGGTTATTGCAATAGAGAATACGAGCAGCGATCGACAGCTATGCAGTGAGTCTTTTCGACACGTGCATATATCATCCAAGCAGCGCATACACGCTATTTTCTACCGGGGCTTTCCTGATACGGCCAACGTTTACCACCCGTTTGTTTGTTTGTATCTGAAGAGCAATATTTTGAGTGGTACGACTTTTCGCGGGGGTTAAGTAAAACAAACCTTCAAGTAAAATAAATCTTTCATAGTTTCCAAAATGAAAAGAAATAAAATGGAAAACCTAAATTTAATTATATTATTCTAGCAGATATGCCGACTTTGTGTGCATACAATTGTTCCAACAACTCTGGTAAAAAAACTGTTTGCACACTTTACCCCCAAAAAAATATTTAACCCCTAACACAAAATGGTTGGGTTGGGCTCGAGACATGCTGAAAATGGTTTTGTTGGAACTCGATGTCCCGCACCTGTTTTATACTGTAGCCTACCATTGGACTTGACATAGATGTAAAAAACTTTTCTTGGCAAGTTGCCAACAAGAAATTCCACTGCAGTGTATTTTGCTAGTATTGCATCAAAGAAGTTATATATACGGCGTGTAGACTAAACGCGTTACGGTGGCACATTTCCTGTTATGATTTTCTAATACAAGTTCGCAGTAGGCCTACTCGTAGTGAACGTATTGGTTTGGTGTGCTTTTACGAACATTCGGCTTATCGACTAGACTTTGTAGGTCTAGAACACTCCACCTTTGTTACTAGATCAATGCATACTGGCTAAACTTGATATAGGCCTACATTCATCTCACCTGGTAGGCCTACGCATAACTATTTGAAGAAAAGTATTTGGTACATCCCCTTATGATCAGATGTAAGAAAATGTGGTACAATTATGACTCCTAAGCAGCGTTTACAAATTGGCGGGAAATTAGTGCTAACCCAAACGATGGTCGCGGGAAATATTACAAGTGTATCACGTCAGTTCTTTCGTTCACCGTTATTTTTTGTTACTTTTTGTTATTGTTTATTTTGAACCACAGTCTGAATTTCGTGAAACGAAAACTCGCCGGCCTGCCAAAATCCCGATAATTCCACCCCCCCCCCCTCCCCCCAGTTAAACAACTGTATGCTATCTTTAAAATAATTGTCTAGTATAGCCCTTAGACGTTACCTTAAAAAAACGATAAATAATTTTCCAAATATGCGTTTGACAGAGAAACGAGTTTTTCATCGTTTAGGATGGATATTTCAAATATACTTGAACAGTGGAGAACGTGACGTCATCTTCGCAAATGCAGATTGCGACATAACCCACGCTCCATACAGTTCCTGCAGTAATCACAACAAATACCGCGTTTGAATACAGATTAATTTCTTTGTTAATTTTCGGTGAAATTCAATATATATTACGTTTTAAAAAAAATCGTTGAGCCGTCATATATGTAGTGCATCGGTGTTTTCGTGGTTTTTGTGTAACATGACGTTAGGTTGAACAGAAGACTCTTCGTTGTTTATCCTTTTGCTGTAAAGTTGATCCGTGAATTTTATTTCAGCAATTTTCCCAATATCAGGCTCACTTCTTATTGGAACTAGATTGTTCTTCTCTGTCTCCCCGAACGAGTGTTGTGGTCCAGCAGTTTTATATATTCTTTTTGTTTAAGTTTTTCATTGTGTACTTTATTTGGCTGACCGTTCTGCCGTAGCCTTTCTCTCCCATTCGCATACAGATGTCTCGGTACACTGGAGCGTTGCGGCTGTCCCATCAAGTTTCGACATAGTATTTGCGTCGCACCAATTGTTGTGATTTTCCTCTGTTTAGTTTGCTTTTATTGTAATAGAAGGCTCTTATGTATCCTTTTGTATGTACCAAATCACCTCTGGAATTAAAAAAAAAAATTTTTTTTACACATTTCCAAAATACGAAAATATGACATCCTACCTATTAACGATGTGCTAAGCGAATGACCTAACCATCTCGACGTGTATGCCACCTGTTAATGGCTTGAAATGGCTAAGAATAGTTACTCAAAATATCCATTTCAAAAAGTATCTCAGACAAACCATCAATCTGCAATCTTTACCAAAGATTTTTAATTACATATTTCTTACATTCCGACATTATTTTGTACTTATTTTCAGTATTATTCCGTTTATGAACAAAATAGAAATGTTACGAACTTAAAGTTAAACATCCTTATTTCTCCATTCAAGTTCAAATAGAAAATGTAAGCTTAGGCCAATCAAACTGAACAGCAAATGGTACCACCGTAACTTGTTTATAATTACCTGTAGGATGTTACCAGATTGATGTAAGGAAATCATAACAACTATATACTACTCAAATATTGTATTTATCATATGAAAAATTTGCATTCACTTGTGCATAATTGATTTGAGCAAAATTTTAGACCGTATTCCGAGACCTGTTTACAATGTAACAACCTATTGTTAGGCTTATTGCGACGGCTATGGATTAGAGGCATATCAGCAATTCTGCCGAAATTAAATTATTTTTCAGGGCATCGCAGCAAACATCGGAAGATTTAAAAAAAATGGAGATAAGAGGGTGGATGGTAAAAGGGAGGTGATGGGCAGGGAAGTATGGCCCTTTGCAAATTGTGAGAAAAAAGAAACATCGAATTACAAATAAGTGCATCAAATACTGCAATACGGAGCATTTAATGCATTAACATACCTATACCAGTGTAGGAATTAATACTTGGCTTTGGGGGGCTATTTTGGAGAAGAAAAAAATCCATTAAAAGTTTAAACGCAAACATTTACAATCGTTCAGCAAATAACGTCAAGCCACCTAATATATGACGAAAACCCAATAACCCATCAACTGAAATAGGAAACACAGGTTTACTTCCGCTGTAGGTGCCCTTTCCTTAAATCATGTATTTTTTCGTGTGTGGATAAAATCACTCACCATCAACGAAACCATTATACCGCTGAAAACTAATCGAACTTTAAACTTTCAATCCATCGCCACAGCACGGTGTACGTAAAGTACAACATTCCCTTTTTAAGACATAGCACATACCTTCCAAACAACTGCTGATTTCCAACTGTTTGAAAGTTGTAAACAAAGCTACTTTTTTTTTTTATTGCAAACCGATGGTTAGGCTACATTTCCTATTGACTTAGTGTGGTTGTTAGGCTAACATGTGGTCGAAGGTTGCAGTATTTCATGGATATTTTAGTTCTAGCTAACTGCGTCACAATGTTAGCGAATAAAGAGATGCTTAGGCTAGATTTTCCCGTTGACTACGTGTGGCGTTCGGCTATCATTCGCGCGACGATAGCAGCAAGGAAAGTATGTAAACAAAGCTGCAGTTTTTCATGGATATTTTGATTTTTTATTAAGTAAGGCTACCATGTGGTCGAAGATTTGTGGGGATTTTAGGTTATTGTCGCTGGTACTGAAAATTGCTAAGTGGAGGCCGTAATTTTCCAGTGACTGTGCGAAAAAGTTCCCGGTGATTGTGCGCGACCCTCCCGCACTGCTTCAAATTTTAGGCTGGATTGTGTTAACTGTTTGCGCGATTCGCGCTTCTATACTGCAAACCCTAGCATGTCACAATTAATTTTCCCCAGATACCTGATATTACCATGGCGATTTTGTTATGTTTCTCTTTTCTTTTTCGCCCTCACAATTGTACTTTAGAAGCGCCCGTCGCCAGCTTATTTCCGACCCTGACCTATACTCAGTTAGTCAACATAGGCTTTATAATTTATATATCCAGCACAATCTTTAATTCGCGAAATTGGTATTGTTACCATGCTTACTGTGCAGAGAAATATGAAGTCACTAACCACGAGGGAAGCAACATCGGCGACCCTGGCAGCCTAATTTGATGAAATTACATTGTGAAAGACGTATAGAGGGTGTCTTTATTTTAATGTTTCGTAGTAAAAGAACAAACCTAATAAATTAGTTGATATTTTCACCTTCCATATGTTTTGAATAATGATATTTTCACCTTCCATATGTTTTTTAATAATCGGTTTGACATTACTGGTATAATCTTTACCGATTCCGATTATGTTCCGATTATGCAATATTCGGGCCGATTCCGATTTAGTTAATCGTTTGAACACTAATAATAATAATAATGGGCTTTCCGGTTATCTGGACGTCTTCAAGAACGCAGCTCAAACTTTATACTTTGTACACACAACCAATTTGAGAATAAACTTATACCCCGTTCCCACGAACGCGGTCTTGCTTCAAGCAAGCATAGGTGGAGCTAAAACTGTAACCGCAGATAAGCCCTGCAATTTGAACCCGCGTTTCAACGAGTTAACTCCGGGCATAGCGGCACGCTTGGTAAACCTTGGAAAACGTCCGAACCAGGTTATTGCAATAGAGAATACGAGCAGCGATCGACAGCTATGCAGTGAGTCTTTTCGACACGTGCATATATCATCCAAGCAGCGCACACACGCTAATTTCTACCGGGGCTTTACCGATACGGCCAACGTTTACCACCTTTGAAAAAGTCAATGCACTAGGGCAGGGAAATCATTGTTCGTTTCTGAAGCGCAATATTTTGAGTGGTACGACTTTTCGCGGGGGTAAAAAAATCTTACATAGTTTCCAAAATGAAAACAAATAAAATGGAAACCCTAAATATAATCATATCAATTATATCTAGCAGATATGCCGACTTTGTGTGCGTACAATTGTTCCTACAACTCTGGAAAAAATCTGTTTGCACACTTTACCCAAAAGAAATATTTAACCCCTAACACAAAATGGTTGGGTTGGGCTCGATGTCCGCACCTGTTTTATACTGTACCATTGGACTTGACATAGATGTAAAAACTTTTCTTGGCAAGTTGCCAACAAGAAATTCCACTGCAGTGTATTTTACTAGTTTTGCATCAAAGAAGTTATGGCGTATAGACTAAACGCTTTACGGTGGCACATTTCCTGTTATTACTTTCTAATACAGAGTTCGCAGTATTCGAAGTGAACGTATTGGTTTGGTGTGCTTTTACGAATATTCGCCTCATCGACTAGGCTTTGTAGGTCTAGAACACTCCACCTTTGTTACTAGATCAATTCATGCTGGCTAAATATACATTCATCTCACCTAGTGCCTAGGCATAACTATTTGAAGAAAAAGTAGTTTGTACATCCCCTTATGATCAGATGTAAGATAATGTGGTACTCCTAAGCAGCGTTTATAATTCATTTCTTACACTTTACAAATTGGCGGGAAATAAGTGCTAACCCAAACGATGGTCGCGGGAAATCTTACTAGTGTATCACGTCATATCTTTCGTTCACCGTTATTTTTTGTTGTTTTTTGTTGTTGCTTATTTCGGACCATATTCTGAATGACGTGAAACGAAAACTCGCTGGCCTGCCAAAATCCCGATAACCCCCCCCCCCCCCCAGTTAAACAACAGTATGCTATCTTTACTTTAAAACGTTACTTTAAAAACCAATACATAATTTTCCAAATATGCGTTTGACAGAGAAACGATTTTTTAATCGTTTAGGATGGATATTTCAAATATACTTGTACATTAGAGAACGTAACGTCATCTTCGCAAATGCAGATTGCGACATAACCCACGATCCATACAGTTCCTGCAGTAATCACGACAAATTACCGCGTTTGAATACAGATTAATTTCTTTGTTAATTTTCGGTGAAATTCAATATAAATTATATATGTTTTAAAATTGGTTGAGCCGTCATATATGTAGTGCATCGGTGTTTTCGTGATTTGTGTGTAACATGACGAAAGTTTGAACAGAAGACTCTTCGTTGTTTATCCTTTTGCTGTAAAGTTGATCCGTGAATTTTATCTCAGCAATTTTTTCTTATTTATATGTTTTAATTATAACATTTTTCTTAAATATATTCCATTGATAACGATTACTGCTGTTACAACTATTCCATGTGTAATAACTGTACCCACATATTTCCCCTCTACTCAGTTTGAATTCATATGCTTTCACAAATTTTTTAAACAAACGTTACGAAGTTTATGCGCAACTTAAATCCATCTTCGTTCGATGTCCGATATTTGGCAGCTGGTCCTGCGTCAGTATCTGGGTCGCTAGTTGACTTGTGCTTTATGTTTTAAGATAATAGCAATTAACCAATCACATATTTCAACTGGTAAACGTCATTCATCAACGCTGTAGATAGCGAATGTAAACTCCACCCATATTCCCTTATATGGACGTTTACTACGAGCTTCATTGACCATGATTTTGACTTGGGGACACCCAGTCTAAACGGCGGGAAAAAGTTCAGCACATTGGTTTCAAGTTCATGCCTATAAACATGTTCCCGCATCGGGATATGTACACAGCAATAATTCTTTACGGTCAATTATAAGTCTTGTCTTTTTAAGTTAGCAAACATGTGTGATGTGGCTCTTGTTTGACTGAATCCAGAATGCATGCATTCTAGTTATCCTTTTATTTTTACTTTGGTATGTGATTTACAAATTTTTCTTATAGGCCTATTAGATTGTAAAATTTTACGGGACTGATGAGTTAGTAACTAGGCTACGTGTTAGTTGGGATGCTATATTATGTTCCTGATTATCGATAAAATAGAAGGCAGTAAGCCTAGCTTAAATTTTTCACTTTGTACTTTATTTGGCTGACCGTTCTGCCTTAGCCTTTCTCTCCCATACGCATACAGATGTCTCAGTACACTGGAGCGTTGCGGCATGTCCCATCAAGTTTCGACATAGTATTTTCGTCGCACCAAATGCCAAGCAATG
>JAIPMN010003173.1:0-21246 GCA_020650975.1 Apostichopus californicus | reverse complement strand
TGCAATTACTAATATCGATAAAAGGAACTAAGCAGCACCACCTGCAGATCAGAGAAATCACTTTCGACCGTTGTCCTGGCGACCTCGGACTGTACCAATCTGCAAGAGGGGAAGAAGAAAGGAGAGCACATGAATGACTATATATGGTGGGGAATTCGGTTTGCTGCTCAGGATGTACGAGGGTACGAGGCTGTTTGACTATATTAAGCAATACATGTTATAGCTGCATTTGGCATTGACTTTGCTACAATCTAGTGGTACCATTCAGATTAAGACCAGGAAAAATGAAATCAGGATCCGTTCTTTAAATGTACGAAAAATTGCAACACGGATGATGATGAACTTTGGCGAATTGTTAACAAACGGAACAAAATGTTTTGATGAATTTTTCGGACACAAAATTTTCTACAGTGGATTAAAATGGTTAAGTATCTATTAAGGAGATGCAACCACAGAGGAAAAGAGGGAAAAAGAGGGGGGGGGGAGGAGGGAAAGAGGGAAAGAGAAGAAGATCTCATCTGTTATGACACCATTACAAGAAACTGAAGTGTCTGCACAAAAGATATTTGATGGGGAGAAGTTTACTGGGCAAACTTTACGGCAACTTTTTCATATTTTATAGGAGCTGAATGCACTCCGTTTGTTGAACATCAATTCTGTGCAGCTGTGAGTAACAAAATTCATGCAAACACAATAAAAGAACAGAGACAAAACATAACTATTCAAATTGTGAAAACCAGAGACTTACTTCTGATTTAAGACAATAATTTCCTGTTCTTTAGCAAGACTGTTCTGGGAGGATCCATCTTGACTGGGTGGAGCAGAACCCTGTAGAGATACCCTTTCCACTGCGACATTTTCTTCCACGACCTAAAACAAGAAGAGAGTGTAAATCATATGATTTCTTTTTTGTTGTGTCCATGCCACTGAATTTTAGAGCGTGGTGGACAATTGGCCAAGGCGTCGGACTCGTGATCGAAGAATTGCTGGTTCAATTCCTGCCTAGTTCATTACGTTGTGTCCTTGGACATGATGCTTTATCTCAATTGCCTCTCTCCACCCAGGGGTTAAATGGGTACCTGTGAGGTAACTGGTCACTTAATAGGCGCAGTATGTAACTGCAGCTGCCTAGAGGGATTGTCTCTGGGACAGGTTATCATTGACCAGGGGTAATGTTACGTCTGTAAAGCGCTTTGAGACCTATTGCTGGTATAAAGCGCTATATAAAAATCAAATATTATTATTATTATTATTTACTGAACTGTGTATAGAACAGATTTGGATTGGTATTCTAAAGATACTACCCTTTGTAAAAGAAGAAATCTTCTTGATTAGCCTTAACCTGGTTTGAAACCAAGGTCGGAACCAGGTTGGAACCGAAGCGGTTGTAAACCAGGTTGGAACCGAAGCGGTTGGAAACCCGCGCAATGAGACAAGCACTAAAGCAATGTGATATCATTTAGAAGTTTGAGCAGTATCGAGGTGTTTTTGATAATTTTTGGTCAATTTTGTAAATTAAACATTTAAATCAAAATTTTTTAATTTTAATAAATTAAAAAACAGTACAGTAATTGGGCTTGACAACCCTCATTTCAAAGGGGGAGGGGAGGGGGGAGAGGGCAGAGGGACAGCACCCCAGGGTCAATTAGGTAGTGGGATAAAGAATTAGAGATTTTCTCAAAAGATTTTGTCATTAAAGGCATTGAAGACTCGCCCCAAACCGCCTGCGGCCATCTGAAAAAGTTTACTTTCTGTTGCTTGCAAGTGACGTTTTGTTCGTGTCGCTACAAAATGCAGACAGTAATGAAACGTGATACCTTAATTGTTATCTTTAGCTGGACCTGAGCAGCTGTATGTACTGACTGTACACTAGTGTCTAATTACCGACGGTAGCAAGCTGTGTGTGTATTTTCTGGGATCGATGGTGGTGTTTAACACTTCTGTTACACCTTATTTGAAACTAGGTCAAATTACCGGCATTAGACGTTTCTTTTTGCGCGAGTCTTCACACCCTTTAAGGTAAAATGAAGGCTACCTGGTGACCTAACTGTCCCCTGGGTCAGACTTGGCTCTAGACACCCCCGCCCCACCGGCCAGCAATTTTTGCAAACATGAATTTAATTTAAAATACCTGCTCTGGTGGCTTGTTCTGTACAGACTCAAGTTGTTTCTCCAGCTGTGAGTTTTCTGCTTGCAATTCTGTGATGCGACGTTTGTTACTGAGTAATGACCTGTCTAGATTTTTCACCTGCACCGTCATGTTATTCTTCTCTTCTACAAGAGCTGCTACTTGGACGCTGAGAGACTCACATCTACCGATAAAAGGAAAACCCCAAAACGCTAAGATAATAATAACAATCATTAATAAAATTTTTATGACACTTAAGGGACCAACGGAATGTGGGAAAAGCCTGCAAGGGCTTATGGATTACCACTTTCACATCGGGTGGCTTCTAATTGAACATTTTAACTCAAATTTGGAATCTTTCCAATTTAGAAAGTCATTTCAGATGGAATCGTAGATTGCTATCGGATGAAAAACCCACTTTACTATGACCCGGGCGGGGATCAAACACCAAACCTCCAGATTGCTAGGCCTGATTGCTTCAAATGCCACCGCCTTTATCCACTCGGCCACAGCAACAGTATAAAGTATTAAGATGAATCACTGTATCTAACTTGAATCTACACTTAAAATGACGAAACTGCAGTGTCACTAAACAATAAAGAGCACCTCTTTATCGAATCCAACAGCCTCTATATGTCGAACGTCCCTTATTTAATTACTTTTTTTATTTTCATAATCAATTCACACCTAATTAGAAGTGTTCCGGTGAGAGCATGATTAGAAATTCCTTCCTAAAGAAAGCAGAATGCAGACTCATCCACTGAACCCAAAGCTCCTTTTTTAGAAATTAAACAAAGCTGAAAATCAAAAAATATTTAGGCTAAATTTTCATCATAAGTATTATTTATTATTGTCTAATCCCCTTCCTCCTGACCTGAACATGCCCCCACCCCCCACCACAAACAATGTAGAAAAAAGCATCTTTCAGACATCAAGGAGCTTAAGATAAGACCATGAAACACCTCAATATTAAGAGAGAAAACTTTGAAGGTGGCTGTTAAATGATTTTTAAGTTAAAGAATAGGGAAACCCTTTTTTTTTATAATTTCTGGCATATTTGGGGGCCTACTGACAATCATTAAACCACTTTATCGCAATGGCACATTTCTTTCCCACAGTCCTTTGTGGCAAAGAATGGGCGAATCATAAATGACCAAAACACGAACAACCAGGAGATGCAGCATTTTGAATAAAGTAACAGTTTCAATTTACGAACCTCATTTCTCGCTGATGCAACCCTTTGAGCGCTCGGTCTCGTTCTTCCTCCACCCTCTCCATACGTATCCTCTCCTCCTCATTGGCCTTTCTGTCTTCTTCTACTTCTAAACTAGACGTAGAATCCAATCTCTTCATCAGAGAATCCTGCTCTTCTTCTAACCTCTGTTTACCTCCCTCTAAATTCTTCTTCTCCTCCAATAATTCGGAATTTCTTCTCTCCATATCTTGGCTCTTACTTTGCAGGTCCGATAAAAGTTGACTCAAACTGTCCCGCTCTCTTTCGAGCTCCCTCAACTGTTCTCTCAAATCGGATGATTCTACGTGCGTCGAGTCCAACCTTGACCTCAAGTCGCTCAATATCGTTCCTTCGCCTTCTCTCTCCCGTAGCAGACTTTCTTTTTCGTTTCGGATTTCTTCCAATTCTGTTACTGTTACGTCGTGTTCCTTTCTCATTTCTTCCAGCTCCTCTTCTGCTGTCCTCTTCGCTTCTTGAGCATCGAAAGCTTCCTTTTTGAATCGCTCGGTTTTTTCTGCAGACTTGCCTTCATCCGACATTTTACCCTCTAGAGTCATGATCTCCTGATAAAGGTTCTCTTTCTCTGCTTCCAACTCTTCCTTTTCTTTCTCCAATTCATCCTTTTCGGCGCCCTCTGCTTCTAACAGGCCTTCTAATTCTTCCACTTTATCCCTAAAAGATTTTGTGTCCTTCTGATATTTATCCTCCCAGAGTTTGTTGCAATTCTCGACTTCATTTTCGAGATTTTTTGACACTTTCTGATGGTTGCCGGTCTCCTCCGCCCATCTCGTCTCCTTGTCATTGTACTCCGCTTTCATCTTTCGATGTTTCTCGGTAATCGTCTTGATCTTCTCGTCCAAGTTTGCACTGTGGGCTTGCAACTTCTGCAGGTTCTTAGATTTCGCATGGACGTCTGCCGTCAGCCTAGACACATCTGACGCTAGCGAATCTCTGTCGCTTTGAACCTTCTTGAGTAATTCGTCATTTTCCCAAAGTGCCCTTTTGTTCTTCTCTAGTTCCGCCGCCATTTCGGTGAGGTCGCTTTCCAGTTTACTGGACGTCTCTCTGACATCTATTAGATCTCTCTTCAGTGCTGCATTCTCGCTACGGAGCATCTCATTTTCCCGACGTTTCTCCTGAAACTCCCCCGAACTTCTGTCGCTAGCCTGGCGTAGGGTTTCCACTTCCTTTTTGGCGGATGTGAATTCCTCTTCGAGACTTACCTTCTGTTGGATCAAACCTTCGACAGATGTATCCTTCTCCTTCTTCATCTCTGCCAGCTCTTGAGCTACATTTTTTCTGGCTTCGTTGATTCTTAGAAGTTTCTCTTTCAGCTTTGCGTTCAGTTCTGCTCCATGTTGACTCTTCCTCTCCTCCTCCCGTAGGTTCTCCTGAAGAACGTCCAGAGATCGGTTCAAGGTCTCGTTCTGCGAGACCAGATCCTTGGTCTTCTGCTCCGTTGCATTCAGATCCGATTCCCTCTGGTCCTTTTCATCCCTCAAGATGTCCAAGCTTTCTCTTAATGCGGACGTTTCCAAAGAAGACTGATTTAACTGATCTTCTAAACTAGACACGGTCTTGAGGAAATTTCCAAGCGTCTCTTCTTTCTCACTGATGGACATTTCCAATTCCTCTTTTTCGGACTTTATCGTCTCCAAGTCGGCAGCACTGGCAGAAGAATTAAGTTGGCCGACCATTGACGAGAGCTCTTCCTCTTTCTCTCGTAGAATCCCCTGCAGGTTCATCTTTTCTGCTTCTAACTTCTCAACCTGACTATTCATGTCATCCAATTCTTCTGCTTGCTTCACAATCTCTGACTCTTTCAAAGACAAGTGCTCCCTCAGTCTGTCTTCTGATTCTGTCACCAGTTCCAAGCTTGATTGCAGCCTTTCATTCTCACTTCTCAAGTCATTAATCTCTGTGACAGAACCATCCACCTCATCCTTCTGAGCCTGTAGCCTTTGATCCTCCATTTCTAATCGCTCTTTAAGCATTTTTATTTCCTCTTGCTGAACTAAAGATCTCTGACTCTCCTCCTGTTGGCCTTCTTCCAGTGCACTCATCTCCTTCTGCTGGACTAGTAACCTTTGACCTTGTTCCTCTAATATCTCCTTCAGTGCCTCCACTTCATCTCGCAAGGTCAGCGTCTCTTTCTCAAGAGCCTTCTTCTCGACATCGTAATTGCTCAACCTCTTCTCGTAATCCCTCGACTCCTCTTGTAACATGTCGATTGTTTCTAAACTTTTTGTCAATTGCTCTGCTACCTTTGTCTGTTCACTGTTCTTACTTTCTTCCCCACTTTTAACTTCTCTCACCTCTTCATTCAACCTCTCAATTTCCTCCTCCTTTCCCAACAGCTTTTCTGTTAGACCGTCCCGATCCGATATCAAATGTGTTTTCTCCTCGATCAAACTCTGAACTTTCTCCAGAGTTACATCCAGTTCACCTTGTAGTTTTACTACTTCACCCTCCTTATCTTTAGAAGAACTTTCTGCCTCAGTTAATGCCGCATTCAATTTAGCCTTTTCTTCAGTCACTGCCACTATTTTAGCCTTCAGCTCCTTTGCCTTAACCAGCAGTTTAGCATATCGTTGCTTGCTGTCCTCCAAGCTTTTTCTCAATGTGACTACCTCCTCATCCTTTTCCTCTGCACCCTGCTGAATGGCTTCCTGTTCCACACCCTGCAGCTTCTCCTTCATTTCGGAGAGCTCTTCGGTCATTGACGTCAAACTCTCGTTCAAGTCGGTAATCTCCTTTTCTCTCTCTGCCAATGTCACATTCAGATCCTCCATGGAAGAATCCTTCACAGCTATTGCTTGAGTGAGCTCAGGTAGTTTGTCACTAATTTCAGAGAAACTTTCATTAAAAGAAACTTCCCTCTGCTGGTAGCTCTCCTGTAATTCTGCGAGCTGCTTCTCCAGATGCTCAACTATTTGCTCTTTTGAGATGGTATCATCTTCTGATACCTTCAAGTTCTCCTGTAATTTCACTATCTCTTCTGCACTGACTACTGCCATCTCCTTCACTTCCACAAACTCTTTCCTAAGTGCATCAGTCTCGTCACCTCTCTGCCGTAGTGAATCTTGCAAAGCAGATATGGTGGACAAGAAACCTTCCTCGCCACGACTCAACTCTTCCTTCAACCCTTCACTGACATTTTTCGCTTTCTCCAATTCACCTAACAGATCTAGCTTCTCCTTCTGCAAACTCTGTTCATTCTCTTCAATCTCCTTCATTTTCTCTCTCACTTTGTCGCTTTCCTCCTTTTCTTCCTCGCTCATTTTCTTTAATTCCTCTAATTTCTTCTGCTTATCCTCTGCCTCTTGGATTGCAATCGCCATCCCCTGTTCAGCTTTGGTTACTTCAGTCTCCATCTTCTGCAATTCTCCTTCCAGAACTTCGACCTTCTTTTCCAAATTTTGGAATTCCGCAGAATCGCCTTCCCTCTTTTCTTCCAATGATTTTGACCGACCCTCTGCTTCTGACTTGGCTCTTTCATAATCTGCCTGTAAATGCTCAATTTCTTTACCTTTGACTTGGATAGCCTGTTGAAAGGATACATCGTTATCAACCACTCTTTGAGTGAGTTCCTCAACAAGTTCCACCTTCTCTTGCAACTGCTCTTCTAGTTGTCGATTCCTGCTGTCCAAATTCTCACACTGACTTTCCAAATGCTGTCTCACTTCGTCTAGTTCTCCCTGAACTTTCTCCACGTCGACTGCACCCTTCTGTCGAAGACCGTCGTTCTCCGCCGTGAGGGATTGAACGTTGTTGGTGGCCTCTGTCAATCCCTCCTGCAGTGACATCAGTTCTGACTGGTTGTCTGTTGCTACCTGCACGGAATGGTTGAGCTCGTCCTGCAAGTGACTTAAGTTGTCTTTGTACATCTCAATTTCACGCTGAAACACAGCTATCTCAGAGTCTCGTTTTTCTAATCCCTCCTTCATCCTGATCATTTCCTCTGCATCATCCGACTTTGATGAAACAAAGTTTCTTAGGTCCTCTAGTTCTCTTTGGAGTGATTCTACCTGATCTTGTTGCCCCTGAGCTTCTTTGGACTGCGATTCCACCTCCAACATCTTAGCTTCCAACTGCTTCTCCATCCTTCCCATCTCCTCCACATACTCTGCCTCTTTTGTATCTTTTTCTTTCATCAGTTCTTCCAGTTTCATAGAAATCTTTTCCTTTTCTGAGACTCCCACCTGCAGCTCTTCAACTTTCTCCTCTAACTCCTTCGAACGTTCCTCAGTTGTTCGATTCAAATTGGACACCTTCTCCTCGTACTCCTTTATCAGACCAGAAGCTTTCTCCTCCAGACCAGAAATTGTTTGATCTGCTCGCTGCACTTCGCTTTTCAATCTCTCTTCTTCATCTTTATATCTCTGCTTCTCTAACCTCATAGATTCTTGATGTGAATCTTCATTCTCTTGGACTAACTTTAGTGAAGACATGACTTGCTCTTGTAGACTGTTTATCTGCGCCTCCTTCTCTTCTAAATTCTTCTGAGATTTCTGAAGCTCAGCTTCAAACTCACTTTCTTTGTTTTTGGTGACTTCTCCCTTCATGTTCATTTCCTGTTGTAATGAATTAATCTGCAGTTCTTTCTCTGACAATTTATTTTGATTAGCGGTGACCTCGTTCTCCAACTCTGATATTTGGACCAATAGAGACGATATCTTTGACTCAACCTTTTTACCTGCTTCGGACTGGCCTTCTCTGACCAACTCCAACTCTCTCTCCTTCTGATTATTCAATGTCTCCAATGAATTGATCTGTTGATCCCTCTCAACAATATCAGTTTTCAAATTTTTCACATCCTCGTTAACAGAATCAAACTCCTCGGACAGTTTCTTCATTTTCTGTTGCATACTCTCGTATTTTTCGTTCCAGTCTTTAATTTCCTTAACTTTTTCTTGTACTTCAGAAACCATCTTCTCCTTCTCTGCGGCGTGAATGTTTCGCTCGTTACCTATCTGATTGTTAGCGCCTTCTATGTCTGTTTGGAGGGCTTCTATAGCTGATTCTAGATCTTCCTTCTGTTTGACAGTCTGCGATAACTCCACTTTGGCCTCGGCGAGTTCTCTGTCTCGTTGAGCGAATCTTTCGCTGAATGCTTGGACTTCCTCTTGTCGCTGAGTCAACTGCTCCGAAAGAGATTGCAGACTTTCTTCTCTTTCCTTCAATAATTTATCAGTTGAATCCTTAGATTCTTGAATCCTATCCAGAGCATCTTGCATCTCTAACAAGTCTTGTTTCAATTTCTTTTCCTCTTCTTCAGATTTTGTTGTGAGATTCTGAAATTCCTCTTGAACTTTGACGAGACTGTCAGCCTGCAACCAAAATGATGGTAGATCAATCAATATCTGGCAAAAAAACCAGATCTGCAAGATATACTATTAATCCAGAAATCTTTAGAACTGTCAAGATTGAAGGGAAAGGTTCAAAGTATCTCTTTTGCAATTGCAATGCAATGACCTCCTCACATATAATACACAAGTATATATAGTGTTGTTTGCTTATTACTTGGCTTGATATCATATATTTAGCACAGTATCTAATACCTCCAGAAAATGTCTTAAATTTCATAACAAATGACAACACTTAGGCAGCAGAAAATTTCAAAAGAAGTATACTTCATCCAAGTCTGCTTCTCTGAAGATAAGAATCGGAGGCTGCATTGTTTATATTCAACTAGCAAATTTTGGGGATGAAAAGAAATTTGCCATGAAAAGGATAATTGCCCTAGCTATTTGATTGAATTAACCAGAAAATAGAGTATGGTTGTTGTAAAAATAAACATTCATCACTTGAAGCTACCCATAAATCAGAAAATATGTCAAACTTCTATCATGAAAATTAAAAGGAGATTTATAGAAACAAGAAGAGTGAACTGCAACATTCCCTACCTGTTCTTTATTAATTTCTTTCAAGTTTTCTAGTTCTCCCATAGTTTTTTCCATCTCATCTCTTAATTTTGTCACAGATTCCTCTGCCTCTTGCAACCTCTTTTCTACCTCAGATCTGATGGTTTCTTCAGATGCAAATTTTTGCTGCCAAACAAAACATTTAAAAAATGATCTCATGTCTTTAGTTGTAGCCATTAAAATTCCGCCTAAGGCTATCTAATGGATTTGATGAAATCAGCGACATCACAGTTGACATAGCTAGGTAGGCAAGATTTCTGGTTTTAAGGAAATGTGTAAATAGCGATCAAACTCTTTTCAGAGAAAGGGGATAGAAGGGGGGGGGGGGATGGAATACTTAATCTAAACATTTCCTTGAAGTGTCAGTGTTCTGCATATCTTACATTTCTACTGAATCACAACTTGTTCAAACTTAAATATGCAGTGGCGTGCGAAATACCTCTATACACTGGACAATGCTTTCTCAAGGGTTCTTAGTTAATCCAAACAAACAGTTCACAATCTGGTTAAACTCGCCAAATCTTGCATAAAACAAGTTAATTATTGAATCTTAGTCTTCCTCTGATTTCCTCTCTAACCTCTAGCTCTTGTCTTTCCTTTTCAGTCTCATCCAATGACTGTCGGATCTCTTCCAGTTCTCTCTGAAGTCTCTCTCCGTCCTCCTTCAATTCCTGTTTCTCTTTCTCCATCTCTGCCAAAGACGAAAACTCTGACTCCATCTTATGCTTTAGATCTTGAATCTGTTCTTCGAGATTGACCCTCTGGTTGTCAAGTCCTGCAAAGAGCAAACACAAATCTTAATCTACCATTTCAAGAGCTGCGGACTAAATACATTGAAAGAAGACAAGAATAATATGGATGCAGTAATATTTCTATCAGATACTGTTCCCTTTAATACCTACTAAATTGTGAGGTCAAGATCTTTAAAGTTACTTTGAAATACGTTCGTCTGGTGGAGCGAATTACTAACGTGTCTAGAGCAAAGATGTTTAGTAACTATAGAACACAATTAAAACCAGTGACCTCGAGATTACAACCGAGCTATCTGGTCCGTAGTGGATGGCGATCTCTTTATAGCCATTTCAATGTTCTGTTGTAGCAGTCAGATGCCACAGTACTGTACCTTACATACAATGTCACCATGGATCAGACCCAAACTTCATTTGATACAAACCAGAAAGCAGCAGGGAAGGGATTTCAAGAGAACTTCACCTATCTTTGTTTGCATATAAGTAAACAATAAACATACAATGGAAAACTGATTTTCTAGAGTTCCAGAGGACATTAGATTTGTATTCAATTCTTTGGGTGAAGAAACTCATATAAAATGAGCCTATGAGTTTCATTGTCATCAAGGACAAACCTCCACTAGTTCTGTTGACTTACAAATGATCTCATTCAGTAATAAATGACAAATAGCTTTAGTAGTACACACACCTTTCTTCTGTTAAAAACCATGAGAAACGATTTATGTGCAGTTGAAACCAACCATAATAGTACGGCTTCATTTTAATCTTGTGGCATTGTGGGTGTGAAAGGTCTATTTTCGTAATCATAAAATCTTAGTGGAAATGTTAATACCAGTAGACAAGATTTGTGTTGATTTGAACTCACAGAATTTCTATTAGGTCCTCTGAACATTGAATTTTTACATTTTAACTGCAAATTCATTAAAAGATCAATCCTGTAGAGGAATATCAGCTTATCCCTCTTTATGAATATAATGCAGAATCCAACTCAAGGGTCATTAGGAATACCCTCAAATTTAAGCACACTAAAATATTCCTGAAAGTTTCGATAACCTTTTTGTAAGCAGTTGCACCCCTTTGTATTATCATCAAATGAGTAGGGTTAACTTGGACAATAGGTTCAGAAGAAAACAATGCTCTAAAGTTGGTAGTCAAATATGATGATGAGCAGGGGGGTAGGAGCCGGGGTGGGTGGGCACTGGGGGAACGTGCCCCCCACTTTTCCAAATATGCCCTACTGGCAAATAAAATGTGCCCATTTGATGAAGAACTGTCTTTTGGATATCTTAAGCATTTGTTAATTTTAATATTTTATTTTTATATCTTTTTGTAGCACTGTTAACAATAAACAATCTCAATAAATATAAAATCAATGTTCAGCGCACCATAATAGTATTGATAGCATACTAACACATCATATTTAAGTGATAGGGCCGGTGTGTATCGGTTTATAGCATAACGAGTGGTGGTTGTGGAATGAGTAAGTGCCCCTCTGATGTTGTCCTTTTTGGAAGCTCCTACCCCCCTGACGATGAAACCATATCTGACAATTTGTGGGATTTTCTAACAAATTTCGGACAAAAAAAAAGAAGGCCTATAAATACAGAGATCAGCCGTCAACCTTACCATCCCTCTCTTCTTCAATCTGTACCATCTTTAGCTCCGTCGTCACTTTCTCTTCTTTCATGGCCTCCGTTTCTGCCTCTAATCCCTCCACCCTCTTCTCAAGATCTTTCTTCTCTTCTTCCAAATGGTTCACATTTTCCTCCAGAGAGGTCTAAAAATGAAAGAGAAACAAAAAATATTCTTTCGACACGGTTTTCGAAGAAATAATGACGACAGGGCATTCCTAAAGGCGAGCTCCCTCCCTTCCATGGGAGTCATGTGATTCAAGGTAGTCTGAAGTTCTGTTACGATCGAGGAATGAAAAAAACAAAGTGGCTGCTGCAATCCCTTGTCTGTTAACTAAACTTAATTAAACTTAATTAAAAACTTAATTAAAGATTTATATAGCATATAAAGGAAATGCACTATCTGCTTAATAATGAGAAGAAATT
Source organism: Apostichopus californicus (assembly GCA_020650975.1). Classification (NCBI taxonomy): domain Eukaryota; kingdom Metazoa; phylum Echinodermata; class Holothuroidea; order Aspidochirotida; family Stichopodidae; genus Apostichopus; species Apostichopus californicus. The sequence goes on along the minus strand of JAIPMN010003173.1, from coordinate 9,154 downwards.
AACAGTTTAAGTTTTGCCACAAAGACAGTCAAATTGTTTGATGATAGATGTAAAAGAATTTTTAAGGTCCATGAAATCATGATAAATGATAGTTGTTTCAGCAATTATGCAAATTATTAAGAGAAATAATAGAAGAGAAAATATAATAGCTCATCAAAGAAGACAAATAAAAACCACAATATGGCGAAATTATTGGCCCTGCTTAGATAGAAACATCTTCATTGCCTATGGTTGTCAAAGACGCTTGCTCCAAGACTCCCGGATGGGACACATAAATTATGTGCAATGATATCCTACTATCTTGCCAACTTTAAGAATTATGCTTTTCAGAACTCATTTATCTACAGAGCAGCCATTTATATTCAAAATGGGTTCTTAGAATCTCTGTTATAATCATTTTAATCTTTCAACCTTCTAATCCTCCATCTTATTTCTTATTTGTTTCATGCTTTCATGATTGTACATTTTACGTCTTTTGTGCATCATTATTATGTGTCCTATATTTAAATTTTTTAATTTATACTGGAATAAAGAAATTGAGAAAAAAAGATATACTGTTAGTGATTCTATGGCAATAGCATAGTTCTGAGTGGGGGAGGGGTAGGGGAGAAGGGATGGGATGGGAATTCATCTCACACAACAGTGCTGTGTGGCCAAGTAAATAAAGGGCTATGGCTTTTGAAGCGAGGCTTAATACCAATCAGGAATTTTGGGGTTCGATCCCCGGCTGGGTCATAGTAAGTTTGGTTTTTCATCCAAGAGCAATCTACGGTTTTCCCATCTGGAATGTCTAAATTGAAAAAGATTACAACTTTCAGTTAAAAATATTGGATTGGAAACCACCCCATCTGAAAGTTGAAATCCATAAGCCCCTGCGGGCTTCTCCCACATTTGTGGTCGCTAAGCGTCATAAAAATAACTGCCTGATTATAATTACTATTATTTTGTTTCCCTATAATCTCAAACCCCACTCTAGCAACAGACAAAAGTTTGCACACCATGTTGCTCCTCCTTTAATATCACATCAAAGAGGAAAACTTTTGACCTCAACCAAGCCTACTAGACAGCTACTATCTGTAATGGGGTACACATGCCTCCACCCTCCCCTACTATGAGATTCACCAAGACTGTTGTTGTTCTGTCCACTTGCTTTCTATATTTTGGCTTCTGATGACACTTTAGTGATCTTTAGCCTCCAGCAATAACATATACAGGCAAGAACTCAAAATGGGGACACATTTATATACCAGCTAAAAAGATCTTGCCATGTTTATATGCATGATGACTTATGGTGTTTGCAAGCCAAGGTGTCACATTCATACACCATCACCATTATAGATACTGTAAAATATTTCCTTTAAGAATCAAAAAGGTGTGAACAAGACTACAATTTTGAAAGTATTTGATACAGTGCAAGTAAAAAGATACCCAACTCTAATCTTGATACCTGCTTCTGTTACTGAGAAAGTTTTGCAGTTTATTCATTTTATAATTTGTATATCAAAACATTACACAATCATTTGTGATGACACTTTATGGACACAGTATCAACATGAATTTTTCCACCATCTTCATTTCTTAGATTAAAATAAACCTGTCAACCGCTCAAATAACTCAATATTAAAAACAAACAAAAAATCAAATTTAGAACTATCTCTTTCAACTATGAAAATCTGAAAAGTTTCCATCCACATAAACATTTTAAATACAGAAGCTGGATAGGCGTTTGTTTAATAACACGTCAGAATATGCTAATTTGCTAATTTTCATGCACACTATCAGATACACATGCTAATTGGTTAAGAAAGCACCTACACAAAGATTCAAGGGGTTATAAATATTAGTATCATATTTAACAAATTTATCTAAAATTCCAACAAGGAAATGGCTTTGTTTTCATTTTTTTAAATTTATTTCTTCAGTTTATTCCTTCTTAAATTGTCTTTCTTCTGCTATTCCAGACCTATGCAATTCTTTCTAAAATTTGATCAAAACAGAAGAAATTACAAAATTTTCAAGCCTACATGGTACCAGAATAGGCATGTTTGGGAAGAAAGTCAGTCTAATATTATGTGGCACAACATGACAACTTTAATAACCTGAGAGGTGGGTTGCCACAAAATGTAAAACCTGATATGTCTGAAGAAGATACAGGGTCAAAGGTCATCTTGTTGTCTGTTTGTGGTGGATTCCAATAAGTATCAGGTTATATGGAGATAATCATGTACTACCTGAGAAGTTAAGTTGTGATGCAACCTGAGTTTTATGTTAACAACAAGTCGTCCTAGAAACGACCCCAAAGCTGTTTGTGGTCGTCCTGATCAAAAATGTGGTCGTCTCAGATGACCGGACGACCATTAAAAATTGACCATGCATGATCACCTTGAAATTATAGTTGAAAATTTAAACTGACAATCTGTATTGCCATACAATGACATAAAAAATAAATTCAGATTCAATGCAAGTTATATATGCAAGTTAAAGGTTTATCATTTAAAGCAACTTATTTTGAGTAAATTTTGGCCATTATTGCCCAAAAATAATCCACATAAAAGATGTACTGTACTTTGTTATCTTAAATAGTCCATTTTTATTTCAAACAATACAGTTCATTTTTAATTTCTATCTTTTCTTTCTTTACTCTTTACAATTTACATTTTACATGTGTTTATCACTAAAATACCCCCCTCCCATCCTCCCCACCCCCCAAAAAATATGTTTGGGTTTAAGATATGTTAAGAAACCAAGTTGGATTTACTGAACTAATTGCTAACTTTCATTTGGTGAAAATTTTAGAAGGGTGTTTTAGATTGATCGACTGAAATGTTATTGTGAGCGAAATTGACAATAACTGCTGCTTTAAACGTATAATTCATACAATTTCACAAAGAAACGAAAAAAAAGAGGTGATAAATGCAGAGGGAGACACATCAAGCAAAAAATTTAGTTTTATGATTAGTAACAGGGAGAAAATGTGACAAACTATAAGACCACGATGAACAGTGAATAAACTGAAAAATGGGAACGGACGTGGGTGATATGAAATGACCCCGCCCGTTCTGTACCGTCGAATCAAAGAAATGGAGGGTATTTTCTGAAAACCTGTACCAGAGGTATACCGAGTAAATAACTGCGAGAAAAGTCATCATTTGCAGAGAGAGAAAAGACAAAAGAGTCAAAAAATTAACTCACAATTATTTGAAGACAAATTTCAGATGGATAAATTATAAAAGGGGTATATGATTAATAGCCATCAGCCCTTCACAAATTGTCTACTGCATTTGCAACTTATCATTTTTGGCCTATATGCATTATGGATCCAGATAATTAATAAAGAGCATTCTAGGAAGATCCCACACATAAAGATATTTAAAATGCGCTACACTCCAGCTCGGGCATTACGGTCCCAAAGTCATCTTTCTCTAGTCACTAATGGATATTGTTCGTTCAGTGCAGCAGGTCCTAAACTATGGAATTCTCTTCCTCATCACTTGAAAAATGTCACATCTATTGACACTTTTAAGAAGCATCTGAAAACTTATTTTTTTAGGCTTGAGTATGGGCATTAATCTTATTCATGGTTCTAATCACATTACTGTGCCCATTTTTATGTATATTTATATATTTATGTTCTTTATTGTGGTTTATAACCCTGTCTTATATCATTTTTTTTTACTTTTATTGCTGTTGTTATTACTTTTAGGTTTTCTTAAGTTTGGTAATTTTATATTCCAGGTATTGGTTCTTTTGTACAGTGCTCTTGAGCATGTTTTATTTCATGATAACAGCACTTTAATATATGGTATTTATTTATTATTATATATTATTACTATTATCATTATCTCGGATGAATCAGGAAACTTTTTTACCATTCGCAAACGGTCGGTTATGACCCAGAAAATTCAAGATTTGGTAATTACAAGTCACAATAGCCAGAGAAAGAAGGTACAAAAGAAGTTAATTAACATTATTGCCAAAAATAATATCCAAATTTAACCTTGAATCCTAATATTTCAAAAAGGTACTTAAAACCAGCAGTCAAGAATGGTTATTTTTTTTTGCGGCCTGTGAGATATCTCAAGAAAAAAAAAATATCAATCTATTTTACATCATCACAAAAAAAGAGCTAGCTGCTTAGAATTTGTCGGCACTAATGATGCTGTCAGGTAGGTCTATTATCCCCATTAATTATCAACTGTACTGTATTGACATTATGGTTTTGTGAATACAGATTAAGTACACACACCTATTGCTTGAAAGTCCTTGGAATCAAAGGTTTGCAATCAACAGCAGGTCTTTGGTTAGGTGCGGCCCAGTCAATTTTTCACCCCTTATATCTGGCCCATTCATTCAAAAAGGTTGCCCACCCCTGCCTTACAACAAAGGAATGGCCATGACGTAGGAATTGTTAAATATCCTATAGTCATATTGGAAAATGTGTTCCTATCATAAAGAATGCATGATGCATTTATTCGACTACCGTGATGAAACAACGCCCTTGGTCATTAAATATTGTCGCATGTCATGGAAACGTCCGACGGTGGTATCAAAAAATTCCTGTTCATCTAGTTGTTAAAGGCACACGAACAAGCTCTTAACCCTTCCCTATTTTCAAACCTAACCAAAAGAGGTTGTTAAATAGAAAACAAAAAGGGAGAAAAGCATGCTGGGAAATGGAATGACTATAGTAGGTAATGTAGAGAGAGAAGGAAAGTGCTGACCATGTGCGCTTCAGCGTTTTTTCTAAAATCCAACTGCTCAACCAAGCGAGATTCTACACTGACCCGGGATTTCATCTCGACTTCTTGAGCTTCCTCCCGCTCTCTCAGCTGGGACATCAGAGCCGCGATTCTCTCCTCTAAGTCCTTCATCTTCGTCTCTTGTTCCTGGGAATGTTCCACCTGATTCTATTTCAGAAATGAGAAGAAGTTAGAAAGAGTTAAGAAAGAGAATGACTGAAACAGAATATATCAACAACGACTCAACGTCCGATGTTATAGATGTAGTTTCTTCTACTTTCACATGAGGGTAAATTTTGTCCACTCACTCAGATTATACTATTTTGATAGAGATTCCTTTTGCAAAGGAGAAAATTTTGAGTTAAGGAATGGCACATTGTTAACTTACAGGTTGTGGTTTCTTCACTAACCTGTAAATGTCGATTACTAATTATCTTAGAATCGGCATAATACCTATCAGATTATAAATACGGCACATACCATGTCATAATATGACACGGTTGAACACTGGTGTTAAGTTAGCTTCTGCATTCTCAGTAACAAATCTTGAAAATTTTATCTATGTGTGTGTAGGTATATGCATTTGTCTGTCTTGGCAAAAGCTGATGGCCATATTATGGTCCATCTTATTGTATTAAAATATACAATATATCAAATACCAAATATTTCTGCACAAGACAGTTTCGATCAATTGCAGTATTTAGCATGAATGTATAAACTCTTCCATAGGCCTGTGCAATCTACCTACAGTATGATCTGTGCTTGCCTCAGTGAAATAAAACTTTACCTTTGGATGGACTCTACACTCTACCTACTGTAACAGTTTAACAAACCCTATGGTCCTCTCGTCCCCCCCCCCCTCCCCCAACATCACAACTATGTCTGTGTTTGTTTCATAAAAATCACTTAGCAGGCATTCTCCTTTCTATTTATATTGCAGTCACAACAATAACAAAGACCTGTTTAAATGCAATGTCATGTATCAGTGAAACTATATGTAGTGACATAAGATTAATATATATTATTTACATTTCCCTAGATGTACTATTCCTCTACATTTAAAGTTTGTAGAGATGTATATTTTCAACGAAAACAGTGACAAAATCTGCAAATTTAGTATCGTCCATATTGACAAGACAAATTTAAACAAAGGGCATCTTCGTACCTGCTCAATCCTGTTCTTAAGATCCGAGATCTCTTCCTCAAGGGAGGAATTTTCCTGATCTCTCGAAAGGAGCATCTTCTTCAATTCGTCTTTCTCTTCGGCAAGGTTGGTCTTTTGTTTCTGTAGGTTTTTAATTTCATCCTCGAGTGATCCTTAACACAAGAAATATAAAATAAGAAAACATTTGCGAGTACTGACGGGTGAAAACAAACTCAAGAGAAGAGTGAACACTTAAGCTAAGTATCATCTTTAATCTAAATTAACTTAAGCAAAACCAAAGTAAAACTTAACTAGAGCTGCAGTACCTTCACAGTATAGTAGCTTAATACTTGCAGGGCTTCACCCAATCAAAAACTTTTTTAAACCAGTTACATTGCTTAACAACCTTAGTGAAGTAATGGATACCTTCCTCCACCCCTCCCATCCCCTCCCATCCCCTCCCCTCCTATCTCCCTACTTCACATTATTGACTTAAAGTAGTGTCACATGACGGTATAGTAATTTAAAATTTTAAAATTTAAAATTTAAAAAGTAATTTAAAAAAACTACAGAGTGTTAGCTCAGTGGTTAACGCCAGTGCCTTCCAATCATAAGGTCCCGAGTTCGAGTCACTCCAAGATTAACGTATGTCGTCCAGTTACAGAGTTGTTGACAATTCATAATCATGCTAAATATGAATCAAAGAGACTGACTCCTTTGATAAGCCAATGATGGCTTCTTCGCGAGTTCCTGCTTGCAGGAGGATCTAAAATAAATACATCGGACATACAAAATCAAAATGATACCTTGTTTGGCGACAGCTTCTTCAAAGTCAACCAACTTGAGCTGTAAGTTTCCTTTCTCCTCTTCTAGTTCTGCCACCCTGTTCTTCAAAGTACTGACTTCATCAGCCAAAGAGTCCACCTGAGACAAAATATATAGCTCTCTATGAAATTAATAAAAATTATAATCAGGCAGTTAGGCCTATATTTTACGACGCTTTAAGCCACCAACGAATGTGGAAGAAGCCCGCAAGGGCTTACTGATTACAACTTACACGTTGGGTGGCTTCCAATTCAACATTCAACAACTCAAATTCATATACTTTGTATCAACAGAGACATGGAAAAGTCAGGCCAGACCCCAGGGACAATGTCACCTGGGCCCTATTTCCTCTCATTTAATGTTTCCCTTACTGAATTACAAAAGTAAGAATACACTGTTTTTCATCCCACATTTTTTGGTCCCCATCCATAATTCTCAGGTGCCCCCTTGGCTATAGCCTCCAACCAACCTCACTTGATGCCTGTCAACAAGGCCCTAAAATCGAAGTGATGGTGTGTTGTACGCCCTCTGTAGTGTCATAGTTTATTCCTGTACACTGGATAACCTCCGGGATATTTTTGGGGGAAAAGAACCACAAAGTTGAGGGTGGGTTTAAAGTCAGTTATACTTGTTCTCTTCACATTAGCCCAGGAGGTTGATGTCTTAAAATATCAATCAAAACTTAGCATCAATAACTAATCATTACAGACATACATAGCTACAGAAAAGGATCGATATAGCAAAACCAAGTCTCTCAATTTTAAATTGCTCTTGTGTAGAGTACAGTATCTTATGACAAGTAAATTGTGGCTTTGTGCTATCATCCCAAACTCCTGCCCCCAAGTTAAACTCACAATTACTGAGTGGACACAGACAAAAGTTTGCCTTTCATTTGTATTGGCATGATCATCAAAGTGTGACCAGCCAACACCTTCTGGCCATGGCCTTGTCCAGCTTTGGTTTGTACTCTCTTTTACTGCTTCAAGTCACTAATGTTAGGCCTAGTACTGTTTGACACATAGAAATTGACAACTGATGCTTCCTTGGTTAATATGCTGTGCATACATGTACTTACTGCAGACATCTGTGAGAACACATAATTCATGTGTGATTCCATTTTCATGAAAGCTTTTCTTCCCCTTGAAGACTAAGGAAAGTTGACATGGCTCCAAAAAAATACTTTTGAAATCTACCATATGTACAGGTAGTCTGCAATAATCACTGTGAGCATAGCCTTGCCTACCAAATATACCAGTATACAAAGTATACAGTAAAGCAGTATAGGCTACAGTGCTATGAGCAAATGCATATCTACTGTAGGTCAACTCACAGACACTCACAGTACTATACTAGCAATGACTGAAGGAGGCAAGTGCACATACATCTATTTAACATGACAATAGAAAATTTGCATAGACCTTAAATAAACAGTCCAGAAAATGAATATGTACATATATTAATTTGAGAGTACAGATCAGGGAGCTTGAATGGGTAATGTCATTGAGAAATAATTGGTGTGGCCCAGTTGAACGATCCAACTGGATCTAATGTAAAATAACCCAGAATTAGTGTGTGTTGACACAATGTTTAGTTAATTTTCACAGTGTACCCTTTACTTTTCCAACTGTACATTTCCTGTCCATGTCACGTACAACATTACAAAATGCTCCATGCTCATGAAACATTTTTTTTACCTTTTTATATGATCTAAAATAATTTCAATTTATCATTTCTTTCAAAGCAATATTTTACTTAATTTGTTTTTCACACTCTTTGAAGAAAAAAGAAGAGATATCTTGTTCTTTTTGACATATCAATACAGCAACTTTAAATTTTCCATTCTACCAAGTCATAACTGCAGAATTGTATGATTTCTTGGGTGTTCTAAATCTGAGAAGCTCCCTCTCAAAATTACTTCCTAACATTTATAAATAGTTACAGGCTTCATCTAGAGCAGGGTATCCCTACTTTATCCCCCCACGAACCCCCTGTGGATGTCATAGTTGTCCACGAACCCCAACTTTTCGAGACTCGATCTGAGTCATTATTATACTATAATACGCATATTAACAGTGCTTCATAAAAGATCAAGTTCATAGTGTAAGATTGAAATGCACGGTACCGTTCAACTATGGCAACATATATGTATGGAACCCGAAAAGACTTTGTCGATAGATACGACTTTTGTACATTACTAAATTATATGATATATCAGATTTTAATTCAACAAAAAGTACTCTAGTTTTGACTTTCAGAAACGTCTCATGAACCCCCTGGGATGGACTCACGCACGCCCTGCGGGTTCATGCACCCCAGTTAAGGAAACCCCTAATTTAGAGGGACTGGAGAGGGGGGAGCACATTGGTAGTTTATCATGTTGTTAGCTTTTCTTGCCCAAGGTTTATCTGGGTTGACTTACCTTAAAGGTGCATCATGTCATTTGTTC
>JAIPMN010003172.1:1525-12318 GCA_020650975.1 Apostichopus californicus | reverse complement strand
TATTGTAAGAGTGTTTTTGGTATTTTCAAAATTCCAATTTTTTGGTCTTGCTTAATACATTCTTTCTAAATTACTCTCCAGAGACGAGAGAATTTTATTTTTTAATTTCTCTGGAGAATATTCTCACTTTCCCGATAGCCTAATGACTTTGCAATGGTAATTGAACGGTAACTCCTCATTCACGCTCCGTCATATATGCTACAATTTTCTCCCTCTCTAATTAAGAGAGACATGTCTAGCTTACATGCATGCAAATGTTAGTTCACAGGTGAATACGTGATTCGACTCACTATTCAACTCGACATACAATGATGCAACCTTCACTGTCATTTATATCCTTCACGAAATAGTGTTATTACACAAACATCCATTATGCAGCACGTTTGTGCATGAAAGAGTATCTAAGTACATAACTGGCAAAATGCAAGAATACTACAATTGCTCTTTGTTTTGTAAGAAATAATGAAACATAAAACAGTTATACACCGAAAGGCACCTCGCGGTAAGAAAAAAAATTCTATTAAAAATGACAAATTAACATAACATTCCCTTTTCATCAAATCTCGATACAGATTTTGGTTTGGTTTGGTTTTGTAAAGCCAATTAACATATAGGCAGTAGTAATCAGCCAAGCGGGTTAGATCTAATATTATTGCCATTCTTCAAGGTTAAAATTATTTCAGATTCTTGCATCTAATGCCAAGAAAAACAAGACACGTGACTTAGCTCGCCTTTAAAACGTAATAAACTAATTTCCCCCTATAATGACCTAGCTTTATTTTTGTCACACCCTTTAATTGGTATTAAAAGCATATTTGCTTTGTATTGTGATAGTGCAGAGGTAAATGTAAGTTATATGTGTTAGGCCTGTGTAACATATATGTACCTTTTTTCTACGACACTATGTCACATAGTATTATATATACTTTGTAAAGAAGGATACTAATTATATCTGAAATTTTTAATAATAACTTTAAAGGGAGACAGAGGCTGCAAATTAACAATTGTATTTTTCATATCTAATTCCAAAGATATAACGGTCAACTAATTTGATTCCAGATGTAATATATGTGCATTGAGCACAAATAACCGCATAATCTGATTTCCGTATTAATGTATTTAATTGATAAAGTCTGTTAGAACTGAATTACTACGTTGCGGTGTTTTGTTAATTAGGGTCAGCCCCCCCCCCCCACACCCTCTTCCTTCTCACCTTCGGTGGGATATGTTGTTACAATTCCAGAGTATTTATAGTATACATATGCCTCAGAATACACCATTTGATGCCTCAACTTGTACTTGTAATGGGCAACGTCTTCAGACCCCACCCCCTCTCCCCTTTATGGAGGTCCACTTCACCGAAGCAAGGGCCACACTCCGAAACAGGTCGGGCAGACAAGTTAATAGAGACACTGACCATTGTATTCCGCTGAATCGATAACTACATGTGATGCATGATAGTAGTTTTAGAAGAAAATGGAAGTCGTTTAACTGGTTTACACATTCCCTTTTCTAACTAGTCTACCCTCCCCCCCCCCCCTCACAGGTCATTATGGATAAAAATAAGAAAACCGTCTTCGTCGCGTTGAAATATGTTAAAAACAAAACGTAAGCTATAGCCACAGGAAACCACCAAAAATGCTTGTGGTAAAATTAACCCATTCTTAGCTTTTTTTTTATGTAACCAAACCGAGATTGCGGCTAGTAACCATGCAGTATACGGTAATTAATGAATGCCCTCGACTCTTACAGGCCGCAGCATTTCAAATTAATCTTCATCACGCGCGCGCAAAGCCCCAAAAAGTGTGTTTTTTTTTTTTTTTAAAGCGGAAAGAATCAATTATTGTTAGGTTTATCGTCTCATATTATGACAAATGTTTACCTAACTCGAAGCGATCAAAGCTGCAGTTTAGGAAAACTATACCTTTGATAGCATTTAGAAAATTATAGTAGGCTAATACTTTGTGCCAACACAGGTGATTTCCTATCCGCAAAGTAAGCACATCTGAATTCTCTTAAGCATAATTAAACACTTGCAGCAACCTTGAAACACGTACGTTATCACACTGTTGCCCTCCGTGTCGCCAATAAAGTGCTTTTTAGAGATGTATATATTTTTATACATATTATTTTAAATCGCTTCGTATTTGCTATTCGCTTGATGGGCGTTTATCATTTGAAATTCCCAAACCGTTATCCCTCTACAGTGTCGTAAAGTTCAATCTTTTCTCATTGTATTCACAATAGTAACAGTTTATGTTGTATATATGTTTTTTATGCGATGCTGTATAGATACGGTTAACCAGTCGTTTCCAGTGTTTATTCATCTTATGTTACTCCATGGAATCGCGGAAAGGGTTCAAACAGGGAGAGAAATTTGCCATCATGAAAGGTTTAAAAATCATGTATAAACAATAGTTTACTTCTTTAAAACTTGAATTTCATAAAACATAGTTGTCCAAATGAAAATAACCTTAAAACACTTATCAATTAGATCTTCAAATATGATTGGTTAGTTTAAAAGTTTAAATCGCGGGGTACCGTTCGCCAATCATAACTGTCGATCCTTCTCAGATAAGCTCAGTTGTATTGATTAATTGTCCAATTTACCGATTAAAAATGTCGTCAATCTTATCTTGTCGTTTGACAATTTTATCAGAAAAATCCCTCTGAAAAAAATTAACTCACTATATTTGACGTTCAAAGAGAAATACTAGTTAAAATACTGCTTATCTGATGAAAACAAAGAAGTATAGGAAGTCCTGACATTTCGATCCTAGAACAACCCTGACATTTTTCTCAGCTGCAAAGCAAACTAAACGAACCAATGTAGAAAATTAACGGATTGAATGTATAGACTTGTCTATGGAGAATTTATTATATATATAGGAACTGGTTCTTTATTTAAGTTTGTTCGTATATAGATTTTTTTAATATAATATTTTATTACTTTTAAATGTAATCTTTATTTATTAATAGTCAAACATTAACATTTATCTCGTTTAGACATTATACCAAACCGAATGATGTTCCACATTTAAACCAATTATAATTCCTGCATGTCATTCATCAGAGGAATAAACCTAGAAAGAGGCTTACACTTCGTGGAGAAAATTTGTCAAAAAAAGATATTTACAGAAGCTTTGTGACTGATCAAAAGATGGCATACCGTCACTATATGACCTAATGTATAGCAAAAATCAATCAGTATTTCTTCTCTTCGAAAAAACAGACTATCGCTGGCATGTACTATTGCTGCCAATGCGTTGCTAAGGTAAAATTATGTAGTTAAGATGGCGCTGCTTGTATTATATGCATAGTATTGTATTAGAGATAATTATGCGAGGTACATGCTTATCTGTATAGCTGGATTAATAAGTATGCGAAGTATGGGGTTGTTCTAGGGCAACTTTTCACCTATGATTGTGTCTGGCCAGACGTTATACGTTACGCAAAACAGGCGACTACAATTTGTTAGTGGTGACGTCACAGACTTGCCTTGTTGCATTTATGCAATGAAACAATGCATTTTCCCCATATCTAAGTTACGTCATGAAAGTGTGTTTGTATGTGTCTGTGTGTGTATTAAGTATTTACATTTGTGTGCTAACATTTAATAACTACGTATTGTTATATGATATACTGCGCAACTCGGTGGGTGAACCTGTAATATTGTATTTTGATTGTAATTATGTCTGCCGATTAATTATCTAACTTAAATCTTTGTTTTCTTTTCTGTTTTCTTTTACTACAGATTAACAAGCAGAATGGACGCCAAAATATTCTTCGTACTCACAGTATTGTGTCTGCACACTTTCACATGTACAGCACTAACAAAAAGGAGTAAGTATATATAAAACACATTCTGTGACGTATCATAAAATCTCAAAAATCTGGAGTTACATTTGCCAGGTAAAAATAAAACCTGTGTCTGAAATGCTATATATATATATGAAGTTATGGAGGGAAAGGGGAAAGGAAAAGGGGGGGGGGCGGTCCTAATACGAGTGCTCAGGCGAGTAATATAAAACTTTCTCTTAAAATCAGATAAATTCAAATTAGCTTTTTAGCTCATATTACTTTTCTTCAACAATGTGCCAAACCAGCCCAGATACAAGGGGGGGGGGGGGCTGGGAGTGGAGGGGTTGGGGAGACATGTATCCCCTCTTCACCCGTTTTTTTGTGACAAAGGTCAGAAGTTCATCCTATCATTAATTAGATCTGCTCTTATTTTGTTGAAATTTTTTCAAATAAATTAATAAATAAATATAACTTTATTATCTCCCGACACAAATCAAAGCCACACGTCCCACAGATCTTTGAAGTGTCTGCCCAGTTGGTACTCTATCGATTGTTTATTAAATTTCTTATCTGTATTAAAAATGGGAAATATTCTTCGACCAGTTAGGACAGTTTTTTCTATACTGTAGTGTCATGTACCCCTTCAGAGCACTCGTATCAGTACGAGCATGTATGAATATCATGTTTCTATCAGATAAAGGTTACGTACTGTTTGTACTGCCAATACCAGTGCTTTGAAGCATGATATTGGTGAGCAGTTTAGAGAGGTATTAGCATAAGGAAATTGTCCCAACTGGCTGTAAGCATTTTTTTGAATATGGAATTTGCATTGAACAAAAAAAGTCACGTGATGTCGCCCACGATAAGAATCATCTGTATATTAAAGAATTTTGTAGCAACTATCCTTAATGTGGACTCAATCTATCCTCGTGAAAACGACACATTTTCTGTCTAACGATTGAACTGAAAACAATCGACTGAGTTGAAATTTCCAATCTAAAAATAAATAAATTTTTATTCCATCTTTACTTGGAAAAAATTGACATGGTTAGCCGTTGGAAAATCGTTCCCGAACAAACTCGGGAAAAAATAAATATTTTGTCAGTAAAATAAGTCAAAAGAACAAACCAGGAATTTAGTCGACATAACAGGAAAACTGAAACTTAAAAAATAATAGAATTTAAGTTTTTTACACTTCCTTTTATCGTGCGTTTGTGACCTAATTTGGCGGTGATCTAATGATCATGACATTTTCGGATGATCAATTCCGGTATTACCGGTAAAAATGAAATTGAAATATATTTCGATACCATAATTGCCGTTATCATTCCTCCTATCAAAACCAAAACCTTTAAAGTAAAAATGACATTTTACTTCCTCTGAATTCTTGCAGTGCGTAATGGTAATGTTAACCTAATTGCAAATTTTCTATCTTCTCATAAAACAGAAATTTGTCTCGATTTGGTAGGATGTAGAAGCATATGAGGGAAATTTGTTGCATAACAACAGGCTACTCTTCTAATTTATTAGAAAACCCGAAAACGCAGACAATATTTGAAAAAATACGGAAATGATACAGAACGCGCACTATACATCCTACGCTTTGTTAAATTATAGGAAGTTGAAATATCTGGTAATTAATTGCCAGGAAATGAGAAACATATACAATAGCAAATGTGAAATTATACAATGAGGCGGTTTTCATGAAAGAAAAAGCTGATATTAACATTAGTTTCAAAATTGCCTCGTATTATGGAATGTTGATGTTTATCTAATGGCAAATGCATTAAATGATCTTAACATTTTTCTTATGTATGAAGTATGAAGTATAGATAAGACTGGTCAAATCCCTCCAACGCAATTTCATAATTTTTGGCATTTTTCTTGCTTTGCTTTAGGGGTTTGGGGAGGGGGGGGGGGGTATTTGCCACGTCACAGGCGGATCCAGAAATTTGTAAAGCAGGAGGTGTGACCCTGGGGTCCTTAACCACGAGGGGAAAAAAATAATAAGACGTGAAATTGTGCACTGTGAGGCACATTTATAGATTATCAATTATGTCCATAATTAGGTCTAAGCGCAAGCTTGTTTCAACAACTATTTTTCCTCTTTTGTATATAAAAATACAAGTATATATATAAATATATATATATATATAAAATTATATATAAAATTATATATATATATATAACAATTATAATGAATGACTTCATTACAGTATTCACACTGAAATAGTTAAAATTCAGAGGAAAGAACAAAACACTAAATAGAAATTTGTTACGTCGAGGTGTGGTTCTCACACGCCTCTAATTTTAGCATGAAATAGAGCGTACACGTTTGCGACGGAAAGCGCATAATGGTCCGACACCTGCGATTGTATTAAAACGAGAGTATTGGTTAGTATCTCTTAAGATGATATAGGGAATGAAATTTCAATGTTCACACCTCTTGTCCTGCAGGGATATTACGCGGTGCGTAGGCTCTGTGAGCGACCTTTCATTTTGGAAGGTCATTCGCGAGGCCAATGTGTGATTTATCATTAGTAAAAGACGCGAAGTCTCTTAGCATGATAACACGGATAAAAGTTACAAGTCGAAATATTAATTTATTGAAATAGAAATAATTACGTGTTTAGCATTGTTCTTTTTCTTTCGTTGTAAAGGTCGTCAAAAATGCCGGCCAAAAATATTGTAAAAAGTGAAGAAAAAAATGACTCGAATTAATCCCAAACGTCCAGTAACATTGGAGTCAGCTCTCTGTACATTGAGATACAAATAGTCCTCCTGAAAGTGAAATCGTTACCTCCAGCAAAACAAAAGTCATAGCGTGCTAACATTTGGAAACAGTATATCGATAACCCTAGTTGCTCTTTATTTATTTTATACCTTTTTTTGTGTGTATTTTTATCATACTTCTTCTTACACTTGTTTTGCTGTGACACTGATGACTTGAATAAACGAATTCCAAGTCCTCAGACGTCATGAAAACAGTCGCTACGTCCTCAGAAGAATTTTATTGTCAAGGGGTATTGTTACGGTTGAGTTACGTGGATTTGAACAATGTAAAGAAATATCAAACGATAGGGTGCTCAGTCCGATTGTAACATATATACACTTGTGTGTGTATTTATGTGTGTGAGTAGACCGTCACGTTTTTGTTGTTGTAGTTTCTTCAATTTTGTAACTATTCCTTAAAATAAACTCTGTTTATTTATTTTACAGATCAAAAGATCAGATATATGATCCGATATGGCAGAAATCCACCCAGTAGCGACGAGATCGTTCCATTCGGCGCAGGGGTAGATGACGAAATATATATCGCACCCAACGATTTAGAGAGATTGAGGAACGCACTCTTGATGAAGTACACAAGGTTAACTCAACAAGGACCAGCAGATGAACAAGAAATATTTTGAAGCCTTGAAACAACATAGTTAGGAACAATGACAGATACTATACAAGAACTTCCATACAGCTGCCATACCTTTGCTTGGATAGTACATCGATAGACTACAAACTTTACATTTGTAGAATTTCCATGTATTAAACGTATATATGTATGCGACACAGACGTGACTTATGACTGTGTGTCCTAACGTCATGCATCTAGCACTAGAAAAATATAAACAAGTGACAGCACATGAACTTATTCACACAGCCTCACTTTGGTAGGATGTGTGTATAGGCTTATACCTTAACCCATAACTTTACAAGAGAACACTGTTTGTCGTATGCGCGACATTTGCGCAAAGACGTCATATATTCCATACTCACGTATGTCTCAGTATGATTAAAAAAGCATAGAAAGATCACGTGACTTTTTAAAGACAGTAAACTGCAAAAAAAGTGTTAAAGAGCTCCAACATTTTACGCTTAATTTCATATCCGGTTATTACATGAAATATAAAGAAAATAATATTATTCATGCTTTCATTGCTATATTTATGACCAATATTGAGCGCAATTTCAAAATTTTGGTTTATTTTAAAAATTATCATTCCTGACCTTTGAAATTTAATTTCCCTGATATTTGAAGGTTGGTTCATTCACGGGCTAATGCATTTTATCCTTGATAAAATGTTGAGTCTTTAGTCTTTTTTTAAGCTCATTTTTGCTTACTGATGGGTGAATAGCATGCAGTTATATTGATATATACAAAACAATATATAAATACTATGGTGTCTTTCACTACGTTCGGTCGGTGAGAAAAAATTCCGTCTAAAGTTATGTTTTAGTGAAAGTTCACTTTGAAGTGAAATTTTACCTGCCTGCAGCAAAAGGAAAAATTCAAATGTTTCTATTAATCTTCACAAACTCAATTTTACGTTAAGTATTTGATTGTTGTTGGTATGCAGGGGCATTTAATATATTAAAATTGTATATGGTTAGGCTATGTTAGGGTGTATAAGAACTAAAGCACAGCATACATAAGTTAGGCGGAAGATACTAACAGTGCTTCAATGTATATCATTTAATTGCGTACGTGTTTGGCTTCCATGGTATCGATATTAAAAATATAGTTAAAGAGTTTCAACCTGCTTCAGTTATCGTTAGTATGTATGACGATAAAGCGTGTTCCCAAAGTACGGAGGTCACTCAAACAGTTAAAAAAAACATTTATAATGGCGCTATTCGGGAATGAATATGAAGCAAAGTTCCTTCAAAATGTGGGGATAATGAATACAAAATAAAATCACATGATCATATTTCCATGGAATGTTTTGATTAATATTGTAAAATTTGCACGTTTTTCTGGTATGGGTTAAGTTATCAAATTAAACAAAAGTATTCTTTTGACTGCTTAAGCCTTTTAACTGAGTAGTAAACAAGATTATATCTCCGTCATTAGATTGTCAAATTTCCTTCAAATTTAACTATTTTCGAATAACATATCGTAGTCATATATCATGACCAGTCGGTATTCCCTTTATCATCTTCATCTAGCATTTATTCTAGCTTATATCAACTCCGCGAAAATCGCAACCATAATTAGGAACTATACAAGAGTTACGTTGAAGAAAAGAACAAGTAATGCGCATGCTCTGCTGAAATACATTTTACGAACGAATTGATTTCCATATTCTTGAACTCGGTTAAACCCTCAGAATACTGTATCAAATTGCAAAATTCTGCGACTAAAGAAACTGAGCTTTGCAATGTCGTGATTTCAAAAGAGTGTGTTTTGTGGTACAGAATCGATGTGGCTGCGACATGCTTAAGACAAAAATTATAATATATACAGTAAGGTTAAAACAGATTGGTTTAGTATGAGGTGAATGTGGGGGTGTTGTTTTCCCTCTTTAACATTTCAGAGAGGAAGAGTTGTAGTATATGGTGTATATTAACCTTTATCTTAGTTAAGGCAATTACCCTCCTAAGACCTATGTATTCACT
Organism: Apostichopus californicus; assembly: GCA_020650975.1. Taxonomy (NCBI): domain Eukaryota; kingdom Metazoa; phylum Echinodermata; class Holothuroidea; order Aspidochirotida; family Stichopodidae; genus Apostichopus; species Apostichopus californicus. The sequence continues at coordinate 3,126 of JAIPMN010003172.1, read as the reverse complement.
CACAGGCCTATAGGGTGAATTTAGCGACTTCCCCTGTTGTCAGATCTAAAGGCAATGTATGACATTTTCTAAAAAGTAAAATGATTCAAATAAACTTAGTTTCGCAAAAAAAAATGTATGAAATTTACGGTTTCATTTTGTGTTCTGTATTTCGTGTCCTTTTATTGCATTATTTTACCAATTTTTAATATAAATGGTTTCTCCTTCATTTTTTGCTCACTTATATAATTAGTTTTTCATGTGACTCTGTGAGCACTTATACACAATACATTGTCTAATTTTTGGTCCCTAAACTATTTGTAAAATAATTTCGATCAGAGAAAAACTCGACAGAGGCCATGCAACAATGATCTGGAAGACTCCAAATTTACTACGAACAATTTACTCTTTTCTTTTTGTTCTTTGCCACTAATTTAAGTATATTTCTCCTAATTCTCGACCAATCAGGTGCTGTCATTTTGTTGTTTCACAGGCATATAGTAACTACACCTTTACTTGCGCGGGTGATGGGTATGTTACTCTTTGATTTGAGGGTACGTTAGTGTACCGTGATAAATTATCACCCTATAATCACAGTTATACGCATTTCTGCGGACACCCTTGCTTGGACCTCCTGATAGGGGCCCCTTTGGGCCAAGAGCCGGGGGCCCCCAGGCTCATCGTTACGCCACTGACATAAAGTGGCACTAATAGTAGTTTATAGAGTGTACGAAAACACCTGTACCTTTCATACTTGACTTTGACCACCCACGTCGATCTATTCATTCTTTTAAACAAACAGAAGTAAGTAGCCTTTGAACATTGTCTTATGTTATTTTCAATGTCCGGTCCACACCAGGTGTTCTATTCATTAGTCATCTTTTCATATATATTTAAGTGTCACTCATTATTGTAAGGATACACCCGAAAGAACATGCTATTTCCATGAACAAAAGAATACCCGAGGTCGAACAATCACACTGTTCTTTCAAGTCACGATCCAAAGCACTCGTACTGACAGTATGAATGTCAAGTTTCTATCAGTTGAAAGGTGGAAACTGTTTATACTGCTAGTACGAGTGCTGTGAAGCATGATATGGGAGAACAGTATGGAGTGTTATGAGCATCAGGATATTGTCCTGACTGGGAAGAATGCATTCACTTCACATTTATTCTTCACAAAAAGCAAAAACACATTTCTTAGCGATATTTGCTTGCGGGCATGTGGATAATGGATTGAACGGCACTGAATATTCAATCACTGAGACAATGAACGATATCGCAATGAATGAATTTTATTTTTTATCTTCTTTGATTGTACGTGTGAATTATTACACTTCCACGATGAATAGATAACCATTCTTTAAAGTAACACATGAATGACACCTCCTCAACTTGGTGGAATACATATCCATTATCTGAAAATTCACATAATGACACTTCGACGAGGATTACTTGGTATCAATTCCGTGCAAGTCGACGTGTAAGAGAATACTTTGACGATGAATAAACATCGAAACTATAATGTATCTCAGACTGAGGAGGAATTTCATAGCACATAGCCTTTTGGTTGGGCAGTTGAGGCGTGGGCGGGGGGGGGGGGGCAGTTGTTGCCTGTCGTC
>JAIPMN010003171.1:12415-24699 GCA_020650975.1 Apostichopus californicus | reverse complement strand
CAGCCTTGATGATCCACATCATACTGCAAAACATTGATGATACCCCCTCTCATACTTAATGAAGTCTTGATTGTTGCCCTAACACTCCACCCCCCCCCCCCCGGCCTCCATCTGTAATGTTAAAATCTTTATCATTCCCAATCCTCAATGTACAGCTTTGATGACCCCATCCTGAATGCACATTATTCATAATCTCCAATTCTTATTGAATAAAGTTTAGGAAGAGTTTTACATTTGTAGAACCAAATAAACGAGCAAAATAAAACGAAACAGTTGATGAAAGTCATAGTAGTGTATATTCAAACGTTTTCGAAGATTTCCCATCTTCCTCGTCAGGAAATAGATAACAATATAGTCACTTATGTATAGTGCATACGAAAGTTGTAGTATTAATGTTGACTATCTATGTTCAAAGATATAGGAGGTTCTAAAATAAGTTGAGTATATATGACGATGAATATATATATATATATATCTTATTGAATAGTTTTGATCTTTAGTTTCGACAGGTTGACATACTTTACACATCAAGCAAGGCCGTTTTCATACTCTTGATAACAGTTCACAAATATTTGCTGTCAATCGGGAAGGCAGTTTGCGCCATATACCGATTCAGAATCATGCCATAGTGATATCAATAAAGAAGTCCCATGATTCCATTTCATATCACAAGAGCCATGCCTTTGCTTCATTCATATTAATATAACAGGTCTACCGTTAAATATTTTGTAATATATTACTCAACTGAAAGTCTTTCATCACAACCTTCAGGCATGTCATTGCAGCACAGTGTTGCAATAACTTTGTCGTGCAATGAGCAGGTACTTCTAGTTCCAACAGTCGATTTATTATATTTTATTTCTTTGTTCTAGTAGTGATAGTAAATCGTAAATGGGTTATTCCATAAATTAGGGGGCCAGAGGTATTTTGTTATTTATTATACTTTCATGAGGCATTTGTCACGCTACTACAATTTTATGTTATAATTGTGTTGCCACTATCTATCTGCACTAAATAAAACATAAAAAATAAATTTACCATGACAAATGTTGTGTCTTAAATTTGATTAAAATTTGGCATTGTCAATATTTCCCAGAATTAATGAGATGCCAATTCTATCTCAAATTTATTATGGAGCAAGGTTTTCAACAAGCGTTCATAGTTTTTGCCAAACTTCTTTCAGAATTTGAAATAATTTGGGAATACAAGTTTGTTTGTCCCTGCCACATGTAACGTCTTTTTTAAGCATAAATATCAGATAAAGCTATTGATCAATTAATGGATTGATGCTTGTATATAGAAACTGACTAAGAAATTATGATATAACAATAATATGGCTTAAAACAAGTTTTATGGTGACTTATTGCAATGTAAACTTTTTGGTGTCCCTCTTACATGTGAAACTTACAATTTTCAAGAAATTCAGGAGTTCTGAGGATGTAATTCACTCCTAAGGTATTTACACAATGTCATTTTGAAGGTTCCTATTGGATACAATAAATTGAAAAGGGGGTTTATGATAAAAAGGTGATTGATGGCTAAAATGCGCATGTAACACATTGGTACCCTTATTTATGGAATGACCCAATTGTGCAGTGTGAACACACGCACAATTGTGATGAAAAGATTGTAGCTCAACCATGCGGAACTATTGACCCGACATTTGAGTGTGCCTAAAATTGCAAAAAAAAGTTTTCAAAGACTTCAATACATTATTGGAAGTGACAATGATTGACCAATGAAATCTTGCAATGAATTCTTAGTGAGGAAGTGACAATGATTGACCAATGAAAATAGTTGTAATGTATTCTTAGTGAGGAAGTGGCAGTGTTTGACCAATTAAAACAGATGTAATGTATTCTTGGTGAGAAAGTGGCAGTGTTCAAGCAATGGAAACTTGTAATGAATTCTCGGTGAGGAAGTGGCAGAGATTGACTAATGAAAACAGTTGTAATGTATTCTTAGTGAGGAAGTGGCAGTGTTTGACCAATGAAAACAGTTGTAATGTGTTCTTGGTGAGGAAGTGGCAATGATTGACCAATGAAAACAGTTGTAATGTATTCTTGGTGAGGAAGTGGCAATGATTGACCAATGAAAACAGTTGTAATGTTTTCTTAGTGAGGAAGTGGCAGTGTTTGACCAAGGGAAATAAATGTAATGTTTTCTTGTATTACAACCATCAGGATTGCTTTATTTGTACAAGAGCAAATACTGCACTACTGTAGCATTTGTGTGCCAATTACCTCTTAGTTGAACTGGGGAGGAGGGGGGGGGGTGGGTTAGCATTGAGACTCCAATTAGTAGCATGGATGTGGAAATCATGGCCTGCTTTGTTATAATTCAGAGTAGTAGAATGGCAAATGGTTCTCAATTCTTTCAGCTATGCAAGAAACTTTGAATTACTTATGGCTTCATCAGCCAGAAGTTCCGACCCTACGCAAAAATTGTGGGCCAATAGATTTTGAAGAATTGATGGGATTTGTTTATGTGATTGTCACTCTAAAACCTAATAATTCAAGTTTCATGTTAAACATCCTGTGAAGTTTGGAAAATAACAACTTTTGATTTGTCATCATGGCCAAGGCTAAAAGTCACAACTCTATGAGATTTTACTATAACTTTAATATGCAGCTCTTCAGTGTTTTGCTATACAAATGGTCTTTATGTTCCAGTGACAGGCCAACATTTAATCTCATGAAAAGATGATCAGATAATATGTATCGGTCATCGGGATTGTACATGTGTACTTCTCCAGTCAGAGGTTATGAACTCATTCAATTAACCTCGAGGTACACTTAACTGTACTTCTAGAAAACACTTAACCATGACGATGCCAAAATGGTTGTTAAGAGTCTGTTGTAAGACCTGCTTATTCATGTGATTGTAATTAGATACAAGGCTGTACTAACTGGAGATAGCACTGTACCTTATTCATTGATCACAAAAGATTATAGATAAAGAGAATTAGAATTTCACTAGTCATGATGATGATACATGAGAGATGTTTACAAAAATTCTACCGATTTTATCAAAATAAAACGTGACTAATTCTGTGGTGATGAATTTAAAGTAAGTTTTGTTAAAACTCCCTGGTGTGTTTACTCAGCTATAATACTGAAGGTTACTATATTATAGATACTGAGTTGTTGCTTTATATTTTTTGGAAATTTGGCCATTTTACTCATTCTATATACTAGAGTATACCTTCTTTTTTATTATTAATAACTGAATGGAGTTTTAAAAAAAAAAAAAAACTGTGCATATGGCAGACTGTATTATCGATAGGCCTACAGTCTATGTAAGAGGTATAAATTGTCGCTCAAATTTAACTTGATAACTCACAGATTGGTGAATGACGACAGTAAATATTAAAATGTGAGATCCACAGGGGACTACTCTACTACATGCAGAATTGGTTGATGTTAAATTGTACTAGACAAATATGCAAGACCTTCCCCCTCCTACCCCTCTCTCCTCCCTCCCCCTCCCTCTCAAAAGGCATTTGTTTTGTAGATCTATTTGCAGATCTATACATAGCCCTGCCTGACTATGGTCAATCTACAAAGGAGATGATTCAGCTAAAAATAAATGCCTTTACCATCATGTTGCTAAAAATAAACACATCTTTGAAGCATGACAACGTGTAGGCAGAAAACTTAAGGCAGAAAGTGACCATCAAAGAGCTTCCCCCCCCCCTTTTGAATAGTTTAAGGGGAATTTATGTCCATGTTAGTTTTAATTATTATTATTATGATTTCATCGTGTAAAAGTGGATGAGTGTCTTTTAGAAAAGGTTTTAAGTAGATTAAAGTCTATGTGCACAGTGTCTCTCAGCTCTCTCCTCTGTCAAAGGATACCCACCTGGTGAATTCAAAAGTTGGAAAATACAGACTTTTGTTTTATGCTTTAGTTTTGCTTTTAAAAACTGTAAATTAACTTCTCTGGCCAGGGGATTGATAATCTAGACAAGCCTAACTTTACAATATGTCAACGAGACTACAGAAGTTTGTTCCAGTCGGACTGCCATGTGATTGAATATTTACCCTAAGGGTAGATGACCTGTAATCTGGCACCTTCTGATGATCATGGGATGTTCATAGGATGTTGTGTAATCATGCCAGTGACCTAACTTGAAAAACAATGTGTCATTGTTGTATGACTTTCTTGTCTGTATCTTTCAAGCTCAGTGCAATATTGTAGTTTAAACAATGCCAAGTGTGGGTTGATGCATGCATGATTAAGCCATAGTGATTAAACAAAGGTTCAGTGGTGTGAGACTATTGTTTTGTGTGTCAGTAACTTAGTTTCTGTAGGATCTATTAATACTTCAATGACATCATCAAAACTGATAGACAATGTGGATTGTAACGTGTATTCCATAAAGCTAAAGCTTTGCACAAATTCTGCCAACTAACGGTTTTTTGTTTTGTAACTGACTAAACCTTGTACTGTTTAAGTTTGTCTGACCATGGAGCTATTTCTGTTATAGCTCCATGGTTTGTCAGACCCAGGCTGAGAATGTTTCTTCTGTTGGTGTAGATTTAGTCAGTCTACCCCTGCAATGTCAGATCTATGTGTAGTAAGTATCTGTGGTATAATATACATTCCTAATTCCTTCCTGCTGGTTTCTATCATTCAATGTCAATGTGTTTCATTGTCTACAGGAACAATGCTTTTCACAGATTGTTTATTTATGCTGTAAATCCACCATTCACCTCTATTAGGATGTTTTTCACATCTTGCAACTGGCAAGGGCAAACATAAGTGTGTGTTATTGTATAGTGATCACACATTGGGCTCAATCTGGTTTCATATGGTAAAGTATGTCCATATAGTTATTTCTCACAGTGCAATTTTGAGATTTTTAAAACAAATTGTTCATTCTTGTTTGGCGTGCACTATATTATGCAAATTAGACGACATACTCCATTGACTGAATAACTAAGTTCGGTGTGACGTTGTTAGCGTTCAAATTGAGTTAAGAATACCGTAAAGTGTCAATCATTCAGATATCTTTAAATGAGATGTACAGTATCCCCATGGTCGATAATTTTATACTTCCAGACGGTTACATCTCTATGTTCCGACATCTCTATGTTCCGACGTCTCTATGTTCCGACGTCTCTATGTTCCGACAATACCTAATAATATTTGGACTTTTTGACCAACATTTTTTAGGACCCAAGTTTTCCGGACCCAAATTTTTTGAGCAACAATTTTTCGGACCCAAATTGTTTGAGACCAAAATTGTTTTCCGGAAGAGAAAAAAAAATTAACCCCAATGTTTGTTCTGACCAAAAATTGCTTGTGACCAGAAATCGGTTGGAACTGCAAAAGGCGCGGCACGATAGATTTTTTGTTGGTGGCCCGCGATGTTTTGTGTCCACACTGCATGCGACTTTTTTTATTGCTCAAGCAATATCTGTAGTTTTCACGTTTATCCGCCCTATAGTTATGTAATTTAACAAGGGGCAATGATTGGTCACACACCACACGTCGCGTGCAGTGTGGACGTATGGCAAGCCGTTTTAGTTTTTATTCACTATTTGATTATATCACTGATTATTTGATGCACTCCTAGTGAAATTTCACCAGGATCCGGTCAGTATTGTACCTACCTAAAATCCTGGTTATTTTCATCGGGATATCCTGGTTACACGTGACCCCAATCCTGGTTAGAATTCTTTCACCCCTAGTCTTGAGACTACAACAAATTTTGGTCTTAATCTTAACACATTTTATTCGAAAATTGATTTGGGCCAAAACGATTTTGGTCCAAAAAAGTTTGAGTACAAACAGTTAAATTTAGGGTCACAAGCAATTTTCGGTCACAAGCACTATTTGGGTCATAACAAACTTTGGCCCCTTTTTTTTTTTGTGAACAAAATTTGGTGGGTCCAAAATATTGGTTCCCCCCAAAAAATTAGGTCCGAAAAAAATTTGGGTCCAAAAAAAATATACTCCCAAAAAAAATTGGTCCAAAAACTCGGGGTCACAAAACTGGTTTTCTTGGTACAACCAAATTTTGGGATAAAAAAAATTCCCAGAATTTTTTCTTTTTGTCGGAACATAGAGACGTGGGAACATAGAGGCGTCAGACATTGGGATGTCACCCTTCCAGACGTTGTTTGAAGCAGTTCTCTCATATTGCGTTTCTATGTTTTACCTTTGTAGACAGCATAAAAGAACTCGGTGATGGGCCCCTCCAAAAAGGTGTTTCTACCACAGCCGCTATCATATGTACTATGTGGCTGTGATACAGTGGATACGAAATGTACAGTCTTTTATGTTTTGTTAAAGATCTTAAAACTAACATCCGTGGCATTATCAAATGCTACCAGGCTTTTTCAAAGGGTTTCTTTATAATTTACTATTTGTGCATATGTTATCGAGGTGTTATATGCCATACACAGCCTTCATTCATCTTGTTGTTGTCAACTTTTGCTGAATTAGTTTTCTCAGAATATGTTTCTAAGGTTTTACTTTGGAATGAACATAAAGTAAAAGACCAAGACTGGTCCTTTTGATAAAACTTAAGTACTGTACAACTGGTGTTTGGAGAAGGAATTTATCAACTGTTATTAATAGGAACTTTGTTCAATGGAAGATGTTTGAAGTACTTTGTTAAAGTGGGCTGGCCCTTTCATTACTTCCCTTTTTTGTTATCATTAAGACGAATTAAGGACCGAACCACTCTAATTATATAGACTGTTTAAACAGCTGGTTAAGGTTGTTGGTTGTATTGCCAAGTATTAAAAAGCAAAACCACAACACAGAAAAGGGAACCAGTTTAGATATGGTATCCATGCATTTCAGTCTTCTGAAATAGTGCATTAGCTTCAAAACAGTTCAGAAATTTATGACCCAATACTTGTAATGCCATGTTTAGTCGCAATACTGATGCCGCCATGGTGAGCACTAATGGACTAGTGCGTCTGTACAGTATCTGTTTCTGAAGTTCAAGCGCAAGAGTTTGATTTGAAAAGTTTACCGTAAGAACACTGTTCACCACTAAACTGTGTTTACGTGTTACACACACTTACCAGGACACCCTGTACATGTGTTACACCATGTATGACACAAATAACAATCCCAGACCTGCCAACTACCCCTCCCCCATCCCCTCCCTCTCCTCCCTCAGAGGTGTAAACCTGCAGAGATTTAAAACAAATGAAAAAACACTTGAATACTGATGCGTGGAACGAACCGTGAGATTTTATACAAGCCGTTCTACAGTCGAGTATTGCATCATCATTGATTAAGTGAAAGGTCTCCACAACTCCTTGTCAATGTGCTTTAATTACTCTGCTTTAGCAGTTAAATATTTTTGCATACATGTGAGATTTGGAGATACAACTCGGTGAGACGATATGTAAAACTATGAGAGTTGCCAGGTATGCAATCGTCTCGAAACCCGTTCACGTTTCTTTGTGTTATGAGTATGTTGTGTGCATCTTTGGGTAATTTGTTAAAGGGGCATTGACTTTTTTTTCATATTTGTTTTATGTGATGTAGATTGTTGTATTTCAGTCTGTTCGCCAATAGAGCAAGCAGTTGTCACTTTTTGTAGATTGTTTAAGTTTCATAAAATGGAGTTTACAAAGTTTTGCATGGTCCATTCACCTTGCAAAGATATCTGACAAAACATGTCATGGCCCTCAAAAACAAAACCACATGTATGTTGGTTGTTTGTACAGTGAGACTTATCCTTTGATCCCACTCCCACCCCCTCCCACTGACCCACTCCCCCTCCCCCTCCAGATGGGGTCATTCTCTATGTCAAATCAACCAATGATTGGCAGCTGACACAACTCCATCAGAATAAAGCAGAATAATGCACTATGAGGATTAGTTTAATTTTAGTTTTAAATCTAACGTATGCTGCATGGTTTACCCAAGATAATGAGCTTTATTTAGGAACACCCTTTGGAACACACTCTATAGCCACAACAGAAAAATGTCATGTTGTTGATTTGTTCAGCTGAATGGCAGGGTTACCTTAAATTGAGTTTGATCATGAGATAAATTGTATCACAGATAATGTAATGCAAGAACATCCCTTTGTGTAAATTTATACAGCAATCAGTATTGAGATGGTCATTAACCCTTCCATATCTTGCTTGCTATTGGGTTAGAGAGCTCATTATTATAAATGTTTGCTCATTATTATAAATGTTTACATTCATTCCTCTTGTGACTTTGACCTGCCATTTGGAAAATGAGTTTTCAATGGGGCTTTCCCTTCTATGCACAATTGACTTTGTGGTTCAAAGTATCAAAGTCAGTTTAGTATATTAAAGATGAATGATAATGACAGAAACAAAAACTCTTTTCTTATATATATTGTAGTTTATATGTTACCCAAGCAACATATTTTTTTTTAATCAATTAACACACCGGGAAGTTATGAGAAGGGGAATATGAATGTGCTCAACCGTCAAACTGGCAGAATAATAATGATGATAGTCTCAAACGTAGATTAGTTTAACATCCGAAAGAAAAATCTGACTGCACTTTTGTTGAGTCAGACAAAAATGTTCCTTGTTCCGTACGTCATTAAATCAAACAGAAAGGTCACTTTGAGCTTGAAATACGACTGCATTTGAACTCAATCGAGTGGTCAGTCTTGCTCTTACAACTTCCTCACTGCAATTAATGCCTATTGTGTTTATTCACAAGCATGTCTTGTGGTTTGGGCTTCAGTAGGAATCATTCAAGCCCAACTTCAGGGCGGTCCGCAAACGGTACTTCCACACTGTGCAAACACATGTGACTGTGTGCGCTACCATTAGTAATACATAATGTTTTTGCCCAAGCATACAGACATTTCCTATTCGTATTACACATTTCAATGGTATGTAGGGTATCAAGACATCTCGGCCATAAAAACTCGCCCTAAGCGACGTCCATGCCCCAATTGTAATTTGCATGTGGATTCTTTCCCCACATAGACATTAGGTTGTTCACATCTGATATGTCTCCCAACACTTACTGTCGCATTTATCGGGATATATATAAATAATGTGGCATAAAAGCATCAATCTTTCAAATATGTTTTACTTTAGGCCTATTGGCAACCTTGCCACACGCAAATTTCAATTGGGGCCTGAGATGGCTCTGTGGCCGAATTTACTGTAATTTACTTTGGGGCAGTCGGTTCCCTAAAAAAAAGAAAAGCAAGATCAATAATATCTAATTAAAATTAGACTGTTGAATGTCTCAGGCAGCGATTCAAATCTCCTCTCTGCACTTATGTTTACGTTTCAGTGCAAAAATTGATTGTAGGTTATTGTCCCGTTTCCGGCTTAGACCCATATCTGTTACAGCGTTAATGTTGACTTTATTGCAGAGTTTCAAGGTCGGCCTCAAAATTTGTTGATACATTGACGCTCATTGAAGTAGGCCTACTGCGCTAAACATGGCCTCCAACCCATCAGAATCCGAGGTTTATTAGTGGGAGAAGAACCAGGCTGATGACTACATTGAATTGGAATGCTTAGATTTAGCTTTCAAGGAATTTTCATCATCTTAGTCAGAGCATGAATCAGAAAATGATGACATTGAAGTTGACCGATTTGGAGACAAAGCTCATGTAGTGCCTCAAATGGAAGCAAATCCATATTTATTTGAGCCACTCCTTCCAGAAGGAGTTGCTCTCAGAGATGAACCAGCTGATAGTTAATCTAGCAATCCAGGGGTGTCTCCAAGTTCTTGATTAGTTTGTTTCAATTGTACACTTTCGGGTCGTAAATATAACCATTTTAAAGGTGGCTATAATTGAATCCAGCAGCTTGAATCCTCTATATATCAGTTTGTCCTTTAGGTTTAGGTTGTTTGTCGTGTCAATATAGAGTTAGTTGCAACTGAACTAACACACTCAGTGCATGCAGCTGAAGTACACTCTATATGCCAAGCTCACTTTGTTATCATCATTATGACATTGTGACATTATGGCACTGTGGATCATCATACCTGTTTTCGGGAAAGACCAGAATTTTTTTTTTTTTTATAAATCGACAAGTTTAGGAAGTAATCGTAATCTTGAGTACTTTACCAAGAGGTAATTATAACCATGGTTTATTAGAACAGGTGCTTGTGGTTTTCAATGGTTTTTTTTGTGCACGACTTCACTCTAACCTTGGCAGCTTGCCAGTTTCACTTTGAACATTTGACCTGTAATTGTAAGTTTATGCATTTCAATTTTTCCATTGATTACCCTTTTCAGCACCTACATGTATAAATGAGGTATGATGTGAGAGCGTCATTAAATCCAAACAGAAAATATCTTTAAAAAATAAAGACCGTTTCAATTCCTATGAAGTAGTTAAGAGCTCTCTTCATGTAAAACATGTGGGGATCATCTAGGCAAACATAGAAAGAGCTTCAGACCGTCCACAAACAGTCCGAAAATTCCTTTTATCCTAAATTGTATCGTGATAGTAATTACGATTACACGCCCAAGTAATTGTAATCGTAAATTGGTTACCTTGATTAGTAGCTGTAATCATAATTGTTAATGTAATCGTAAAGTCTGAAGTAATCGTAATTGATTACATTCCACATGTAATCTCCCCAAGCCTGTTCTTAGAGTGGGTCAGTGGTGCACCCAAAATTGATCTTGTTGGCCACTCTGAAGTTTCATTGCCAATCCACAGAGAACAAAACTGCTTGTACAATCCTTGTACAATGATGAACTTTAAAATTATTACATCATATATATGGGAAATAAATCGACATCTATCATACTCATTGACTATCAAAATATTACCATTCTTATTTAAATATTTATTTTTTCTTTCTTTCTCTCCTTTTTTTCTGTTTTTTTTTTCCTTTCTTTTTCCTTTCTTTTTTCTTTTTAAATCAAATGGTGAAATCCATTGTTGATTCGTGCTTTGAAAGCCTTGCGTGCCACAGAATATATGTCAGCAGCCCACACACATGATAGGCCATGCATTGCTGACCTGGGGATCTAGGTGACTTCTGATCCATATGTGATTGAGAATGTGATCTCATTTAAAAAGTACAAAGGACACAGTGTTGGGCATTTTCCACCTAACTTTACTTCACACTTTGTTGATGTATTCCAATCAATTCATGATCCTTCTTCTTCTTTCCTTAAATCACAGGCCTTTTGCAATGCAGTCAGTGAGATGGATCCTAAAATATTCAAAGACTATTTTAAGGTAAGGATATAATGCCATGGTTTTATTTCCCAACATTGTCATATTAATACATATATATGTATGTATGTAAAGATACTGTAGTAAGTTTGTGTGAGAGTAGCCTACTAAGTACTATCAAATGTTTCTAATAGCTCTCTTTGTTTTTACAATATACTCTCTCAACAATCGGTCACTGGACTGGTACTTATCACTGCACGTTTCAAGTTTATTAAAAAATCCAGTATAAATACATGTAAGTACATATTTATAAATAGGATATTGGAAACTGAGTTCATATTTAACTTTTGGGTAATTGGTGTAATTTAGTTCAGTTAATCCTGAGAAAATATTTCCAAATTGCCAATCCTGGGCTTTCACGATGTGGTCTTCTTTACTAAAGAGGAAGTGGGTGGTTTGGAAAGTGCTAGATATCTTTTTTAATCGTTGTGTAATTTCTAGGAACCTTGGAGGATTATGTGCTAATTCCAGACTTCCCAGAATAAGACCAGGGAGTTGTTCCGTAACAACTACCTGATAAGATTTTCTTGAGTAATCCTTCTAAACTCCCTGCTCTCATAGCATGACAAGTAACAAGACTATCAAATGACTAGCCTCCTGTGGATAATCCTTAGACAGATATGGCCTCACATCCTGTTTCAATCATATAAACAGAGATACTATGTTCATCATAAGAGCCATTGTGGTCTATATATAGATCAATAGCCTAATCTGTTCGAGCTGTATAGCATGTGTGTAATGTCACCAATGGGTAATTCCCCTCTTACAACAGAGTTTGCTCTTGAATTGGCCTGCACCCACTCTTTTATTCTCGACATGAAAGCATAAAAGAGTATAAAATAATTGCCATTTAACGATTTTAATTACTTATAATATTAGTTAAATAGTTTTCCTTTGTGACTGTGAGTGAAGGTTAATATTAGTTTACTAGGTTTCCTTTGTGAGTGAAGGCTAATTTGTGCTTGTTGAGATTGAGTGAGAGAGAGAGAGAGATCTTGGAATATCTGTGTATTTAATAGTTGTTGGAGGAGGAGGAGGAGGAGGAGGAGGAGATCAGATCCTATTTGGCTAAGTCTCACAAGCATCTCTTCGTTTGATGAGAAC
>JAIPMN010003170.1:0-11316 GCA_020650975.1 Apostichopus californicus | reverse complement strand
GGGGCTGTAGCCCCCCAAGCAAAAATGTTTGTGAAAATTCGGGCAATATGCTGAGAATTTTTCGGGTACCTACTGAAAGAAAAATAGTTTGCAATGTGTTTTTCAATGGTTAAACTGATATTATTATTATCTTTATTATTGCAAACGACTTCCCCAATAATTATAACCAATATGGAAGGGTAGAATATATAGGGTATGTTATTGGCATGGGATGTAACAACCGATGAATGCCTATATGATATGCACATTAAGATGTTGAACGCGCGCAGAGCGCACAAACAATTTTGGTTATATTTTTCGGGCAAGTCATTACAGCCCCCTCCCCAAATCAAATTGGGCTCCTACGCCTATGCAAATTAGTCCATTGAGCTGTTGTTTTGACCTAGATAGCCGATTCAGAGAATTCTCAGTAATTTTGTTCAGCAATATTTAATTTTTTATTAATTTGTTTAATTTAATAGTTAATATTTTTGTATTATTCACACCGTTTTTGCTTTCTTTGCACATATGCAACACTTTTTGAATTTCTTCTCTTTTAAGATTGCGATCCGTCCATTCATAAGGTAGGCGAGACTCTCACTTTACACTGTGGAGAGTTTCCACCGGATCCTCTCACGGAATTGTCCTCTGTCGCATGGTACAAAGATGGCAACCTCCTTAGCAACGGGAGCTTGAATTTGACGATCGAAAATATCAGCACGGCTTCTAGCGGAGATTATTCATGCCTACTCAACAGCAGAAGTACACCAAGCCAGCTAGTACAGGTCAAAGGTGAGCTCAGTGATATTATGCCAAATTTGATAATCGTTTTGTTTTACCATATTTTTTTTCTTATTGATTAATCTTTACACTTAGATGAGAAGAAAGTAAAATTTTGCAAAAAGACAGTATTAACTTTTATTTCTTTTTTCACAAGTTGAAATAGTTCTAGAAAGCTACTGTACTGAAATATTTCTACCACTCAAGTGTTCCTTTTTGCAATTATAAATGGACAAAGAAAAGGAAAAAAAAGGAGCTGATCAAAGTCGCTAAATTTCCATGTTTAGACCCCCTCCCCTTTCAGTCACAGGCTAGCTTGACAGCCCCACACAATAAATTGGACTTATTTTTGGTGCCTTTTTTTTCACAATGGTAACAGATACTTCTAAATGGAAATTCTCAGCCCCCGATTGTTGGACACGGGTAAGAGGCATCTACAACTGTACATGGCATGAGTTAACTAATGATGCAGAAGACACAGTCACCTACGATGCCTTGGAGGACGACATCCAAACTAGATACCAATGGCACTTCACATACGATGACGAGACAAAGTAAGTAGTATACCTCTCGGGGAACAAAGTCAGTGGCGGAGCGTCCATACTGTCAGGGGGGGGGCGGATTCCCCCCCTGACGGACTCAAATGGACTGCTGGCGCCCTTTTCAGCTTTTTACTACTTTTTACTTATTCGCCATTATTGACGTTTTATTGCGCTCTCAAATACCTATTGACATTTGTCACATTTAGTTGGTGTAATTTGCTGACAAAATGGCGATGACACCTATTTATTCTTCGTTTATCTGAAAATTAGCAAGGCCCGGAAAGGGTCATTTCCGGAGATCTAGGGAGTATCTTTACTCAAAAAAATTTCTGTAAGCTCCGCGCCAACCTGTGGTGGCGCTCCGCTTAGATAGTGTCGAAAGCGCCCCTACAGACCATTCTCGCCCCCTATGACCAATACCACTAGCTCCGCCACTGAGTCAGTGTAAACTCTTCGCATGGCACTTTGGAAGGCTATGGACTTTGTGTCTTATATGAAAGACTATGGTTGTTCTGTGTATAAAAACTGCTATCTTTACACTTCGATTGCAACTGGACCCATTTTGCATACCAGCATTTTGCAATACGATACCCGATAAATTTGTTCACTGCTAGCCCCTGACACCATGACTTTTTTCGTGCTTCAAGGAAATTTTCCCAATCAATCACAATCTGAAAATTAGCACAAAGATATAATGGTCAAACTGAAAGGGAACATGATCTGACGTATAACCTTAGAAGATGAAATGCATGCATGATAATGCCCGATCATCTTTTTAAGTATATTCCACTGGAATTGAAATTGGTTTTCAAACTCTTTAAAAAGCAGGCCTCTGGCACAGTAGATAAAAGATACCTATAGCCATGAGATAAAAAAACAGCTAAAAATTTAGTCTTTTGTGTTTGGGAAACATTTTGATGAATAAATGTCTGGCTAAATACTTGAGATTGCAGTCGATTGAAGTTTTCATATTGGTTGATTAGTGTAAAGCAGTAGAATCATTGAAAATTGAGGACGGAAAGACATACATACATATGCCCATACACACATGCATAAGTACACACATGTTTGTACTACATTCAGACCGAGGACCCCATTGCATTTTCCATTGTTCAAATCCACGTACCCTAACCTTAACAATACCCCATACAATAGAATTCTTCCGAGGACGTGGTGATTCTTTAGAAATCACAACCGAGGACCTGAAATTCTTTTGTTCAAGTCCTCGGTCAGATAGCAAAACAAATGCACGCATACACACACCCATACACATACATACATACTATTTCATGATTGTCTTTCCTATTCGGACACAAACACATAATGAGACCTGATGCTTATTAATTGTGCATGTATTGCTGTTTGACGTTTCATGGCCTATATATAAGAAGTAATTTGTTGCAAAACCGCTAATTTCAACCACAGAAACTTAAAAGGGATTGATATTACTTGTCCTTCCTGTTAATAATGAGTAGGTATCTTGTGTTACCTATTTCTTTTTTGTTTTCATCACATAGCACTGAAGTCTATCCGATTGTACCCAATGATGGTAGCTATTCCGTTATTACAGTGAACAGTTCTTCAATGCGCTACTACGTCACAGTCTGTGCTGTCAATTGCCTTGGCCACTTTAAATCTCAGCCTGCGTTCGCCTCTGAGTACCATAATGGTTTGTTGTTTTTAAAAAAAATTCCTTATAGATACATATATATATTTTTATATTAATTTTCAAGCTGCGTCCATTTTATTTTTTGTATTCATATTTAAAGGGATTTTGTCATTTTGTTAATTAAATTTACTTGAAACTCACTTTTTTTCTTTTTAGGAATTTCACTGTAAATCTACATTATTTTGAAAATTATTCCTTCATTTATATATTTTTTTTATATGTATGTATATATTAGATCCTCCTGCAAGCAGGAACTCGCGAAGAAGCCTCATTGGCTTATCAAAGCCGCAAGCTGACCGAAGTCAGTCTCTTACATTCGTATTTAACGTCCATGATTATGAATTGTTATTTGTCCACAACTGGAAGACATACGTTAATCTGGGAGTGACTCGAACCGGGGACCTTATGATTGAAAGGCACCGGCGTTAACCACTGAGCAACACTCCACATATGATAATGTGGAGTATAAATATTTAAGCTGTGTCAATTTTATTCTTCATATTCATATTTTAAGGGTTTTGTCATTTTGTTGTCATTGTAAAGCGCTCTTGAACATGCTTAAGCATGAAAAGAGCGCTATATAAATTTGGTAAATAATAATAATAATAACCTGACTATATAGCCCCGGCATCTACTGTGGCACTCCTCCTGAGCAGAGACGTAGTGAGGTGTATAGTCCTCTATTCACATCATTTATCATAGCTTGTGTCTGTATTAGAATATATTAGAAACCCTAAACTATCAGAAAATTGATTGTTTTGTTTTGACAAACACAAATAATTTAGTGCTGACATTTGTCATATATTTCATTGTTAAAAGTATACCAATGAACAGTGAAATATAGTAATGAAAGGAATTATCAGTAAACCTTTATAGTCAAAGTTAACACTTGACCGCTCATCCATTTCATGGAATTAGTTTTTCATATTTGACACGGGAAATTTTTGGGGATTGTTTCTTTTGCTGGTTGTCCCCAAGAGATGTGGAAAGAAATAACGAAAATGACCAATTTTTACACTGTAAGGGTCGAGAGATGTGCAGGTTTGTTGAATAGAACGCTATTAGCCCAACGAGGCCAGTAAAACTCCGGTTTGGTTGGATCATAGGTCTGTGACCAGTCACTTTTCATCTGTTACATTAGTTTTGTTCAAATTAGATCCGATATCTATACCAATTTATCATTTGACCTATTTGGGGGCATTAATTACTAAAAACAATGGAACCTGAATTTGATGCAAAAACTAGTTCGTCTGCAGGACGACCACCAAACCTGTCTTCCGTTCTCAGAACGGACATTTGATGGGCTCGGACATCCGGACAGTTACCGTTATAAATTTGCCCATATTGTAGTGTGCAGACTCTGGTACACACGGATGAGGGAGGGGATTATGGGGGAGGGGATTATGGGGGAGGGGATGATTGGGCAGGGGATGATGGGGTAGGGGATGGTGGGGACTATTGGGAGACGTGGAATCTTTTTTTAAGGTGAACGGTCAAAACATTATTAGCAATTTTGTGTGTCACCGTGACGGTTGCAGATGATATTGTGCCTGTTTTTCCATACATCGTCCTATGCTCAATGGACTATAGTTTGTTTCTTACTCTGCTACTCTCTCTCTCTGTATATACTGCAGCGGTGCCGTATCCACCAGGTAACGTCCAACTCTCACCGGTCAGCACAGATCAGATGCATGTCAGCTTTGACCATCCAGTGTCTTGGAACTATAGGCATATGTTGTATAGGTTGAAAATAGTGACCCAAGGAGACACTTGGAATGAAGAGAAGGTAAAATTGTCTTATTGTTACATCTTGATTAGCTGTTTCCCCAGTTAATTGAGACAATTGTATTGAGACAATTCATATTTGTACCTGCCCAGGGTCGTCTTTGGTCAATGTAATAAAGAAAGTGCTTTGAAGGGATACATTCTGATCGTTAAAGGTATTAATTAACTTTTGGGCAAACTAGCTGAAAGTTTCTACATTGTTGGATCAAAGACATGTCATATAGCATTTTGAGCAACACAGATCGAGGTACTAACTTTTTTTATAATTTTTTTTTATTTTATTATTTTTTTGTTGTTGTAAATTTGGGGAAATTTTATGCATGCATCTAGCCAGAACAAGATTCATGATTTCATCTTGTCAATTGAGCTAAAATTGTTCCTGGTTGGTTTTCTTTTATATTGTACAATTCATTTATCCACCCATGAAAAAAAAATGAAAGAAGCGATTTGTACAAACTAGATGCATATATTATTTAAAGCTTTAAATGAATTACAGCAATGACCGCTAAACACAAACCTTCCAAATATAAGGACATATCAATAACAATATCGTATTAATAAAGTAAATCTGTGTGAGGATATCTGTCATAATGACATCACAGACCACCAACTATGATCCACTTCCTGGAGTGAGCAAGGTCTTTTTTTTTGCCCCCCTCATAAAGATAGATTACATTCGATCATTCGTATCTAGAACAATGAGGTATGAAGATAGAGGGTGTCCTCTTCCATCCCAACATTAACGCCTGCCACCACGGTATCCCTTTAAAAGCCCACAGACAACCAGGGACAACATTCCTATAGGCATTAGAAATCATGACAATAGCTGCAATTCCCATCAAAATCCATCAAAGATTGACCATTTGAAAAGTCTTTTTTTTTAATTCTATAGCTTCATTTATGAATAAACATTAGCTAATTATGCACATTGAGGATGTAAAGGGAGTGACTGCGTAAATTTCTGTTATGTTATTCTTTTGTTTTTTACCAACCGTAGTGTCAAGAACATCGAACACAAGTTTGTGGCCTAAGGCGATTGTTTGAAAGTATTTGATTGTCTTCTTTGCAAAAGAGGAACATCACATTATTCAAATGATTATATGTCATGGGGCTTGTAATCAGGGATTGACTTAATAAGCGGCTGAAGTAAAGACATTTTGAGGAGCACGACACCCTTCATCACGGCTTGCACACATATTGAATGAGTTTCCCTAGATCTATCAATCAAAACTTCAACTGTGTATATCTTGGAAGCGAAAAGAGCTTTTCCAAACAAATTCAGCAGATTTTGAATGAGTTTATCACACACAACAAATGAACTGAATATTGGGCAAATTGGCTAGGGTGTCCATAGGCATTTAACAGTTGATACGTGAATACTGACAAAACGTATACATCAAAAACGTGTAGTATCTGTTCCCTTTCGAGTGGAAAGGTGATACACACCCGATGATGATCACACCGTCACAGTCCCGGTGCAACGGGACTGGGGTTGAGAGCGGAGCAGTCGTTCGGTAGTTTTTTTTTCGTGCCCAGGCTCTTTCCTGGGTGACTTTTCTTAAAAAGTACCCTTCAAAAACACACCAGCTCTAATGTAGAATAAAGCTACAGAACCAAATTGTTGAAATGTTCCAATATGCAAACTGAAAAAAAAAAAAAAATTTTCTCTAATTTTTTTGACTGCAATTTCCTACATTTTCTTTACATGCTATCAGATAATGGTCTCAGGTGATGCATCTTTTACCTTTAAAGTGGAACCTGGCAAACCATACACCCAGGTCTGTGTAAAGGTTGCTGCATACTTGGAACTAGACTCATATTCAGATGATACATCGCCGGTATGCCATCACACTAACATGACAGGTAAATAAACAAACTTCGTCATCGTCACAATCTACGTTCATCTGGGTTTTTCGTTCCCATAAAGTATCACAAGTTTTAAATCTCTGGGAGATGGGTATCAATTAAGTCAGTAATTTCTGCACAAAATTTGGATCATAACTACATTCTGCTTTATCTGCCAATATCTCCACAAAGAAAAAAAAAGAAAAGAAAATGAAGTATTTAGGAAGAAATCATATTCCATAACTCTGGATTTTTGTATACAAACAAAATATGACTAATGGCTAGCTGTCATATTAAAACCTTTGATTTTTTGTGAGCCCCTGAATGTCTACTTTATCATGGAAAGGCCCTTTATCAAATTTCCACGGAAAAATTTGGAACTCTCCTATTTTTGGTTTCCTTATTGTGGATAAACGTTGCTGGTATTAAAGTTTGCTGGGTAAATGCCACAGCTCATATTTTGCAGTGCAAACGTGCAAAGGCTGAAAATTTGTTTGCAAGATGTGCAGGTGTATATTGTATTTACCAAAACCAAGAAAATGAGGGTATTTATTACCTCAAAGCGCAATTGCAAGGATAAACTTTAGGCAGCATTTTCAGTCTTGAAATAGTATGTCAAATTCCAAGAAAAGTGGGCCAAATTTGAGAATTAATATTTCTTTCGTAACCAAGTTAGCGATGCAGCTACGAGAGATTTTACAGGCTTGCTCATAAAATCCATAGAGATGGGAACCCCCTGCTTCATAATGAGCTGAACTCACTGAGTGCCACGTGAAATATTTTCAGTGCATCTGTCGACATGTTATTTTGTGGGCGATAAAAGTCCCTGGATTTTTCTAGTGAGTCTAACAGTTTTTGCATCTGAGGAGAGTGACTTCAGTGGACTGACCTCACTGGACTGAGTTGTAATTAGATAGTTTTCTTTTCAGACCTCTCCAATTTCTTTGCAGGCGGGAGTGTCAAATTTCAGCACTGAGGATTGAAGGATACCTTTTGGCACTAGTGATAATATATGTATATATGGATGCAACCTGATCAATCCACAAGTACATTGACCTGGAGTTGTCTATTGTCTATAGCCCAGCTATAAAGTAGAGCCGACCTTTATTCAAAATTAAATAGCTTCCGCAAGGGCAGAAGAAATATTCATCACTACTGACCCGGGTGGACAGTGCAACATGTATGTTGTCACAGTGTATGCTTTGCCAGGGTCCATCTGTGCAATCTTATATGGAACAAATATCTCACGATTTTCGTAAATAATAATTAAGGCAAAAAAAAACTTTTCATGATTTCTTTGCGGCTGTAACTCTTGCTGAAATACTATCTCGTAGAGTATCGCATATCAGTGGCACTCGGGCCACCATGTCTCTAGTGGCTTTGTATCCTCGTAGTCTATACTTTGACTCTCTTTGTTTGATCTTTACAGCGCCCTCTTCTGGTCCGCCGAGCTTCAACTTCTCCTCAGAGCTGCATGATGGAATATCCAATGTCACATTTTCATGGCAGGTATGGTTACATGCGATGGGGGTGGGGGTGTTAGGGGGGGCAGGAGGCTGATTCTCTCTAGTTTGAAAATATGCACTGTTAGACTTTGTTCGTAAGGTTCGTGTGGATTGTGTTAATTAATTTGTGCTGGTGTCGTAAAGCATCAATATTACACTGAATCTTGCATGCTGCTCACTAGGAAGTAATAACTGAAGACAGTTTTCCCTAAAAAATACCTTTAACCTTCCCCTATCTCTTCCCCCTACCCCCCCCCCCCCCAACTGGCTACCTCGATATTTAGCCTCTAAATCGTGAAACATTAGCCTGCCTGTGATTTGATCTTCTTGTTAAATTTCATATGTCAGATATTATCGACAACAAATTGCTCCAGAGCCCCAAGTAGCCTTAATTGGTTTGATTCTTGAAATTAAAAACTATAACGGGTTTGCATGGCCCTTAGTTCCAACATTGAAGGAATTGACGACCATGCCTCATACTTTGGTTGTCTGAACAGCAAACTTGTTTGCCCCAAACAATGTAGGAAATAATTAAACTATGGCCAATATGTAGGCTACCCTGAAGGTTTGGTGAATAGTAGTGGAAATCCATATTTTTGGGGGTGATACCAATTTATGATATTACGACCTATTTGTGGATATTTAGTTACAAGTATTGTAATCTGAATTTGATGAAAAAAAGTAGCCATCCACAGGGCAACCTCCACAGCAGACATCTGTTATAATTCATTTACAAAGAAAAACAGACTGTTTTTGTGGCAGCTGCCTACACTTGCCATAAGGTGGCACTGCAATGCAAGTAGAACACGTCTGAATAAAGATAACATGGGTAATTATAAATGCTCTTCATATGTAAGCCACATGGTCGTAACTCGTTACCGTTTCAGAGTATATCTAAATATGTCAGAATCCTTTCCTTTTTATTTCTTGCCAGTGCTAGTTTTCAGAGCTTTCTTTGTATCTAAAGAAAATAACTACAAAATAATCAAAAGTTTTTTGGTAACTTTTTTATTCTCCCAGAATTTTTTTTTTCATTCAGTTTTTTTTAATCCAGTCACATCATTACCAAATCTCAAGAATACAGTTTAGTTTATTAATAATAAGCTTTTGGAATATCATATGTGAATATCCTTCCATTTTGGTCGAATGTCGATTAATTCATGCAACGTGTTTTAGTTTAATTCTTTGGCGTTTTTTTCTATTTTTGAGTACGTGCAGCAAGGGAACACGAAGGAAGTTGATTCATACACAAACAAGTCCAATGGAATTCCTATGAACCAAGCAAACAACTTTTTGTAGCTTCTTTTCCTGTCCTAGATATTATTCTTATTCTCTTTTGTGTGTGCGTAAATTTTTCGTGCATAGTCATTCACCCATGCATGCATTGGGGGAGGCGGGGGTGGCCATATCTTAAATTCCAAGCTATTGAGGTCAAAATAGTACAAAGTATATATATATATATATGTGTTCTTACATTTGTGTGTGTACACAGATCTTTAATACTAATAATAGTTTTTAATTAGCTCGCATATATCGTACTACGTTTTAACTTCCAGGCTCCGATCAGTCATGCAAGGAACATATACAGACATAACACTAGCAGACTTGAAAAGCACTGATCAAACTCTAGATAACATTGAAAATGAAGCTGTTGTTGACTTGATCCACTGAATTCAGTAAACTGACTCTTATAACTTATATCATGTATTCCTAAATTTTGAAATCATATTTTAGAAAAGTGGATTTTTTTAATGCAATTTGCCTGGAAGTGTTTTTAACTTGTCATAAAAAAGAAACCAGTTTGCATATCCCATGCGATTGGTTTTGAAAAGCAAAAGAGGGGGGGGGAGGGGCGTACATGCATGTTAGATTAAAAATATTTTAGAAACTGCCCCCATGATTTCCATGAGCCATATGAAAGGGTCCAACTTCTCCTATTGCTGCATAATTATCCAAACATCTAGCGAGCTGAGAAGAAGAAGAAGGATTGAGTTAATGAAAAGCTATTAAAGTGGAAGATCTTCCATAAAGTTTCACTTCATGATGTAACAAAATTTCCATTGTAGGAAGTATGGCATAATTGTTTTCCTTTGATAGTAAGTTCAATATTTGCCGTGATTTGCCACTGTGCATGTTGATTCTGCTAGTGCATGTGTGTGTGCGTGTGTATGTCTGTATGAGTCTATGACTATTGTATCATAAACGAAGAACATGTAATAATTATAGTCTTATTTGGCTTTGCTTCTTTTTCCCCAGCCTCTCGAACCAGACACAGCAAATGGGATCATTACAAATTACATCTTGATAATTTCATGGAATGAATCCTCGTGTAGTATTCTGGACCCAGAACATAGCATTCCAGCCGATGAAACAGAATATTCAGTCAATGGTAAGGTTGTGACTAATTGGTGTCTTCTTGAAAGTAATTAGTACCCTTCTCTCTCTTCCCCTACCCCTCTATGCGATAGTCCTTTCTGCTCCCCATCCCCTGTACACTATAGTCTTTCCCCTCCCCATCCCCTCTATGCTATAGTCCTTCCCCTCCCCTGTCTCCATCTATGCTGTGGTCTCCCCTCTCCATCCCCTCTCTGCTATAGTCCTTCCCCTCCCCTGTCCCCATCTATGCTGTAGTCTTCCCCTCTCCATCCCCTCTCTGCTATAGTCCTTCCCCTCCCCTGTCCAGGCGCGTAGCCAAGGGGGGGGCGAAGGGGGCAGCCGCCCCCCCCCTTGAGCATATTTTTTTTTTTAATTTTTTTTTTTAAAATTTAAAAAAAATTTTTTTTTAATGTTTTTATGATATCGCTAGTAATTTCAAAAGAGAAAATGCTAAGATGCAACTTACAAGGCCTGGGAAGTGCCATTTCCAGCGATCTGGGAGGCATTTTCAGCCAAAATTTTCTTGTACGCTTCGCGCCAACCATGGTGGCGCTACGCTTAGATAGTATGCAATGCCATATCTACGGCTCTGAAAATTTTTCTACATTTTCGCCCCCCCCCTTGGCAAATTCCTGGCTACGCGCCTGCCCCTGTCCCCATCTATGCTGTAGTCTTCCCCTCTCCATCCCCTCTCTGCTATAGTCCTTCCCCTCCCCTGTCCCCATCTATGCTGTAGTCTTCCCCCTCTCCATCCCCTCTATGCTATAGTCCTTCCTCTCCCCTGTCCCCATCTATGCTGTAGTCTTCCCCACCCCATCCCCTCTATGCTATAGTC
>JAIPMN010003168.1:0-16191 GCA_020650975.1 Apostichopus californicus | reverse complement strand
CCCCCCCCCCCCCCCCCGCGATTCTACACTCCTACAATATCTAACCAATGTTAACGCCGATGCCTTCGATAAATGTCATACTGTAACTATATTAAAGGGGACAAACTCCGCAAAATCTTTGGCTTATATGAGATATATGTAAATTAATAAGATGTCTAAGTTGAACAAAGTTGTTCCGTCCTTTCAGATTTTTCAAAGGTTGAATGCTAACAGTCTTGATACTGAAATCAATGCCAACATAAGGTAATGCTAAGAGCTTTTCAATAATATGAATTCATCTATTCAATCTTTCTTTCATATAAATTACAGAAAGTGATCTTTATAAATCATAAATAAAGTATAAGGTAAAATCCACTGGGGCACATGTGGCAGCTCGATAACGTCATATTTTAGACTTGATCAAGTCTCCGGTCTTATGGGTGCATGAAAAATCTGCAGTGATACCTCCCAAATAAGAATAAACTTAGCTATTTGGGGAATTCCTTCACGATATTGTTATATCTATCATTACCTTGATTTAATCCAAATGGTTGTTTGAGAGCACTTCTCTTTATAAATTCAATAAAACAAATGTGGCCTGTGATTATTTTGATGTAAGTTAATTCATAATATGTTGACTGGTTCACAGGCCCGTAGCTAGGATTTCTGAGCTGGAAGGGCACCTACAATTTATAGAGAGGCACAATACTCGTGCCCTGTAATTTGTGAAGTTTTTTTTTTTGGGGGGGGGGTGGGGTGGGCTATTAGTATGTACAGAGGGGAAGAGTGAAGGACACTCGTTCCCCCGGTCTGGTTACCGGCCTGTGAGTTAAATTTATAAAAAACCAATGAAAATATTCGTGAAAGTTTTCTCTTTTTTTAATATTTTCGTTTTGAGTTCAATATACAGATTTGAGTTTTTCGGATGCAGAATTGCTCGAAATCTATAAAGTCTATTTATAATTTGGCTCCAGTTTTTGGCATTTGGTTCAATAACAGTAATTCACATAAGTACCACGTACACTTTTAGAAAGCTTTTCTCTCTTTCTGAATGCACTAAACAATATAACCGAATCTTTTTCAGCCCAGGTTAGCAATATTCGATCATGCAGGCAGGTATATAGGATTCGACCTTTGTATAATTCAATAATTCATTACGTGTCAATCAAAGTTAATTGTAACCTGTAGTACACCACGAAACTATAATCATGTAAGTATATAGACGAATACCAGACGGTGATTCGTAAAATTAACCTTATTTACTGGTTTTTTTTTTTTTACAGATTTTCAGATATAAACTATCCTTTATTCTTCTTGAATCTAAAAAGGAATTAATTATGAATTTATCTTGTAAATAAATAATATATAAACTTCAATAAACAAATGATTCATTTATATTATATTTTCCCCTAGATTTTAAAACACGTTTGAAAGTGTTATTTCCGGTTCTCTCGAGTCACGTGCTATTATAATTATGTGACCATGGAGATTTTAAGCGGTATGCTTCATCGTTATTTCTGACGAAACTAGTGATTTATTTAGACATCTCCCGACTCTCACTAAGAGATCTGTGAGATAAAAATGGCTTGTTATCAAATATATATTTCATTTCAGCAAAAGGCAAATATGCAACATAATGTAATTTTGGGTATTATTTTTTTTTTTGCAAATCAGCTGTTACCCAAATACAAGTTAAATCTACATAATTACATCACTAGTTCCTAATAACATTTTATTTTTTATTGTACTCATTTAAACAACATACTACGTTACCGCGTGCCTCATTTAACCGTCAATGATGCATGGTACCAATACAGAATGTCGTTAACTCAGGGCCGAATACAGCATATAATAACTCATTGCATATAAACGTGTATTAATCATAATATATGCATGGATAGATATTCATGTGACGTCATGCAATCGACGGTATAACGTGCAATATGTTAACGTAAGTGGAATTAAGGTTGATTTTACGAAAGAAACATGGATTTATTCTTATTCTATCACATAATATCTGATCATATCATATGTGTAAGTATGAGACCAGTAAGTATGAGATTCCCCTTTGGTATACAAGTACAATGCTCTAAGCAGCCAGTTGGAACAATTTCCTAATGCTAATACTACTCTAAACTGTCCTCCCATGTCATGCTTTAAAGCACTCATATTGGCAGTATGAACAGTTCCTAACCTTTAGCTGATAGAAACATAATATTCATATTGAACAGTACAACAGTACAGTATAGAAAAGATTGTCCCAACTGGTTGCAGCGAAACTGGGTGGATCTAAACGCGAGTACGAGCAGGCTACATAATCTGTAAGACTAATATCCATACTAGATTTCCAAAATGCCCCAAGTACGGCTACAAATCCATGAGGGACTCGAGTACCAGTACAGGCAACTATGCTAGATTGTGAATGCGACAGTAAGGAACCACTGTAACTCTCAATAACAATGTATATGTAGTAATGCTCCTGACCATATCTGAATAATAGTCCTATATAGCAGTCTCCTAATTTAGATTAACGATCATCTTAAAACAATTCGTGGAAGGTTTGCTATATTTTTGAGGTTTTGATAAGGTGACCGATGTTAACGCAAAAAACATTGTTAAGTTTATCACTATTACTTAGCAATGTACAACGCACAACCAGAGCAATATGAATAAACATGAGGATGGGAGTTTATGTAAATGTATTCATGCTCTATTGTTATGGTAATGTGGACAAAGCAGAACCAATGAAACACGCTCAAATGAAAAGGAGAAAAGTTGCGAGTAGAATCACTATGAAACGATAGGTATGCACGATATCACGGTATGTACGATAACACGGTATGTACGATATTGCGGTATGTACGATATAGCGGTAGGTACGATATAGCGGTATACACGATATATCTCAAAACACCGGAGCGCAAACTATGGGACGTGATCTAAACGAGGGTCGCATAACATTTATAGTGGATTTTTCCAGACGTCGTAAAACAGAATTTCAGTTTTCAGAGCTTGCCAACGGAAATCTATATCATTTTTTTTCTTGTAGCATTAAAGCCATAGTCCTGTAGTCATAGCCATAGTCATAGCTATCTGTAAGGCATTCTGGGCTTCGATTCCAAGGGGGAGAAAGTCTGGTAGGTCGTGGCTCAGTATTCATGTGCCTTAAAGTTTGCGGACCGCTGCTTTAAAATACCTAACCGTTTTAATTACAAGGCGGCGCTGTGAATAAATTAACAAGCAATATTCCTTTTTCTTTATAAACAACAGTATTAAAAGATCCCAAAACAGATTACTTAGTATGTAACATTTAATATTTTCTATTCTTTATCATTATTGTGAACTACTCAACTCATTTTTAATGGGTTTTTTAAAACCACCCACCTTGCGGAAATTAAGCCCCCCAAATATAATGATAATAGGTCCTAATGAGCAAATACTTCATGATTATGTTCATATCCGGCAAAATTTATTTCTGTTCACGCTTTTGTCGACGGAATAACAAAGAATCTTTTGTATCACAAACAACTTGAAGTAACAAAGACTTCATATTTTTTTTGAAAATACAAAAAAACAACGACCTTGATTTGGGAAACAGATTACGTAAGATGGTTATATTGGTTGGTAGTGTCTTATGATGTTGAAAATGATATAAACAGTTTTTCTTTAAAAATAGCCAAATAGCATATCTGATTGTTTTTAAATTGCACAACAAATTAAGAAAACTTCTTTATGACAAAAAAAAAAAGCAAAGAAAAAAAAAGCAACCTCCCCAAAAAAGGGATGGTTTTGATTTCCTGAATAGAGTATTACCATCTTCGTTTTAAGAATTAAATTAATTTTCGAGACTTGACTCGGTTCGTTACAGAATTTGTTTACGAATTCTTTGGAATATTATTGTCTCTCAGAAATCTAAAACTAATCGTGAATCAAAAACAAATTTACGATCTTACCTGTTTAGAACTTGCACGGTCTATATCCCAGAGAAATCGCCCGAGTATAATGAGAGAGAGAGATAGAGAGAGAAAATATGTTTCGCTATATAATCGGTGATATGAAATGCGGTGATGTGCGTACCAATGAGAGATTTCAAATCCAGGTTTGTCTTTAAATATACAAGATGCAGAGTCGAGAAAACCGATGACATGATAAGAGAAAGCTTTCTGATTGGTCAATTTTTAATACGCTACTGTACTTGAATTATGAAGGAAAATGTTGGAAATGCATAGATAGAGAGAGAAAAGAAAAAAAAACGACGAGGTTTCCTCAACGAGTAGAAGAAGACTTAACAGTTCATTATCTATAAGAAGGAAACTTACTCTTAACAAATTTGTTTGAAAAAAAGACAAAAACAAAACAGATTATTGAAACAAACGTTGTAAAGAGCATAGAGTGTGAAGATCGTTTTGTCTCGTCTTGGCAGACGGTGGTGTGCGATTGGTTTACTATGAGTAACCAAGGTAACGTAATATCACAGGTTGGCTTTTGTTCTATTGTGGAATGATAAAGTTAATGTGAATTTATCTGATCCTGTTATTCATTATTTAGCTATTTAACTTTAGTTTTTTTCTCATTTTACTTATACAGTTTGTTTACGGCGTATAGACAAGCAATTATGAAAATAGGAATATTGATTGTTTAGAATTATTGGTTCAATTTATGGTTAGGATCACGTGACTGTTTGGTGTTATAGGATTAGCAACAGGCGCGTATTAAAGTCATTGACAAAGGATTACAAAACGATGAAGAATAAATAAAGTGATAATGATATCAAAATTTCACGTAGTCATGGAATGTGATGGTGGAGTTTTGTCCTACTCACAAAGAGACTATCCGTCTGGACAAGCCAATTTAATAGCATTTTGTTTACACTGTTGACAGGAATTACGAATACAGGAACAGGTGGATATTGGGGGTGGGGTGGGGTGGGGCTAGGGAAGGGAACGGGTGAAGGTACGGGTGACGAAAGACAGGTTACAACCTGTGATTAATGTTCACAATAGCGGAGGAGCAGAGCTTATAAAAAAAGTGGCGAAATATTCGACTTTGGTACAACATGTCCTGAATAGTAACAGAGGAGTTGGGGGGAGGGGGGGGGGTGGGGTCTGAATGATTTGAATGTCAATGGGAAAAAATAGGAAACATGTCGAAAAGGTTAGGTTTTAACGATATCGTTTACGTTTAACCCGCACATGAAGCATGATGCGTTGTGAATCACATTATCGGTTGCACTATAGATTCAAGTTATTAGTGTCATATGAACCACGTGATGGGAAGCATATGAAACAATTTATTGGTGGCATATGAATCAAGTCATCGGTATATCACATGTTGATATGTTATGAATTAAGTTAAGTTGGTGACGTATGAAATTAATGGCGGCATAGAACCAAGTGATTGGTGTCACATGACAAGTTATCGATTGCGCATGAACCTATAGTTTTCGCTAGCATATGAAGGAAGTTATCGGTAGCACATGAACCATGTTATTGGTTGGACCTGGATCAAAGATTAAAACCGTTTTTAAAACTAGTTGTTAGAGTGCACACGTTACGACAACTATTCATGAAATGCACGTCATTGTGATGTCAGTTCATTCACGAATCATTAACATTTGTCCTTCTAAAACATCTCTACTACGTTGTTTAATTTTAATTAAGCGAGAGAGGAGTCCCTTGATTCCGCATTGTTTTATCCGTGGTAAAGTATAGTAATTACCGTAATTGTTATCACTTGATACATATTTGATTGTAAAGAGAAACAATATTAGATCCTTGTCGGGGTGGGAGGGGGGGGGGACGGGGGGTTATAATTGTATTGTTTCAATTGATTACGTGTTTTCATTTCCTTACGTCACAAAAGACTTAAAAATATATTTTACATCGTCATATAAGTTATAAATATTTTAGAAGATACTTTGGTATGCTTTCTGCAATTAAGGTTCCTTTATTCTGTTAGATTAACTTATCGACTTAAAACGGAAGTCGAAGCTTTTTTATATATACGTTATGTAAAAATATTAATTGAAAAAGACCTGATTATATAGATATGAGCAGAGCAGGATGCAAACTAAAAGAAGAAATCAAGAATTATTTGCAACCATTAAAGGGTATGCCTGCCTTTAGCATTGTTCTTTCAGGAACTAAATACAATTTTCACAGCGATTAGGCCGCTGTAACATATTGTTCTTCTCTCATGGTTATGGGTTTAGTTTAGTGTAGTGTAGTTTAGTGCAGTGTAGTGTAGTTTGGTTTGGTTTGGTTTAGTTTGGTTTAGTTTATTTTAGTTTAGTTTGATTTAGTTTAGCTTAGCTTAGCTTAGCTTAGTTTAGTTTCGTTTCGTTTCGTTTCGTTTCGTTTAGTCTAGTCTAGTCTGGTTTGATTTGGTTTGGTTTAGTTTAGTTTGGTTTGGTTTGGTTTAGTTTAGTTTAGTCTAGTGTCTAGTGTCTAGTGTCTAGTGTCTAGTGTCTAGTGTCTAGTATCTAGTGTCTAGTCTAGTCTAGTCTAATCTAGTCTAGACTAGTCTAGTCTAGTTTAGTTTAATTTAAAATGCTTAAACATTTAAATTTTTACTGTCTTGCATCAAGGCTAAGGCCTTCCTCATACAACTTTACAACAGTTATCGAGGCCCGTCGAAAGGAATTCTGAGTTTCACGGCATCTCCAACAATTTCAGGTGGACCACCAAACATTTAATGAGGTTCACCAACAATTTAAGGAGGGTCACCAACTATTTAAGCACGGGAACCAGGAATTTAAGGAAGGGCACAAATAGTCGTTTCCTGTAACTTTTGAAGTGTTTGTACACATGATGGTGACTCAGATGGGAGGGGGTGGGGAGGGGGGAGTTGGAGTAGTAGTCTAAATAGCGGGAGCCGCCCATGCATGTTGGGTGCAGCCACAAAACGAGGGCACGCAACTACTTTTTAAGAGTATCATCGCTAGGTGAAGATAGCAATACAGTTTAAGTGCCTTGCCAAAAGGCACAACCTACTGATGATCTGATGAGGATTCAACTACCACAAGCCTTCAAATCTAATGTTCATTGCCTAAGCCATTTGACGACAAATTTCAATTCAATGTAATGAACGAAAGTTTAATGAATCCCAAATGGTTATTAAGCCTTATATTGAAGCTTATTTGAAACCATATCCTTGTGATGATCGTGAATAAACACCGGAAATTATAAAGCCTTTTCAATTCGATAACTGTTCAGAAGATTGTGAGTCACAACCCTTGCCCCTTATCGTCCCCATTCGACGGACGAGAGTGTATCTCAGCATCTGACCACTCTCTCAAATATTGCGGGTCAGGGCACCCCAATCGTAATCACCTGCGTCCAGCAGGGTGACCGAGGTTGTTTCGAAACCATTGAAAAAAAACAGAACCACAACATATTGCCCAATTCACAATCCAAGAAATATCAAAACCACGGAAGACGCCAGTCGACAACACTCAGGCACAGTTTTGAATGTGCCAAGAGAATATCATAACTGGTTGGTTTCTGCACGGTGAACCTATAATGGATTTTGTGGCGGACAATCTAAACGCTATATTATACCATCACCATGTTATAGTTAAATCACTTATTTGTTACAATAATGTTATCGTCTAGTCTACATTGATATATGTACATAAGGGTATACGCTTAGTTTGCCTACATTTAGTAGGAAATATTGTAGGGAGTTAAATAGTTATATTTAATTTGTTGTGAAAAGTAAACGTCTTTGTCGCAAAGTTCGAGCTTCAGTTTGATAAGATTTTAGAGAGAGAGGGGAAAACATGAACAATGCACTCTGTGGTGTTGTTATGCCTTATATAAGCATGGAACAAGCATGGAACTGTAAAGTACATCAGATATACTGCGATGTAAAGAAGATATACTGCAATGTACGTAAGATATACTGCAGTGTAAATAAGATATATTGTAATTTAAATAAGATATACTGCAATATCAATAAGATATACTGCCATGTAAAGAAGATATACTGCGATGTAAAGAAAATATACTGCAATGTAATTAAGAGACACTGTAATGTACGTAAGATATACTGCAGTGTAAATAAGATATACTGCAATTTTCATAAGATATACTGCGATATCAATAAGATATACTGCAATATCAATAAGATATACTGCAATATCAATAAGATATACTGCAACGAACGTAAGATATACTGCAGTGTAAATAAGTTATACTGCAATGTAAAGAAGATATACTGCAATATCAATAAGATAAACTGCAATGTACATAATATATACTGCGATGTAAATAAGATATAGTGCATTGTAAATCTGATACACTGCGATGTACATAAGATATACTGCAGTGTAAATTAAGTACACTGCAATGTAAATAAGATACACTGCAATGTACATACGATACACTGCAATTCAAATAAGATATACTGCAATGTAACTCTCGAATCCTTTACTTTGGTACTCGAACATGTCAAACCTCTAAACCGATCCTGACATGAACTGAGATAACATTTCCGTTCGTTCGAGTTTTGAACCTTTCAGGCAAATTTGTTAGTCTAAATCTTAAAAATAGAGAAATGGTTAACACTGCAATTTCTTGTGTGGAATCAGTTTGCTCTATTTACCAGTTTGTAGTTATCTCTTTGACATGTATTTCTTTTTGATGACATTCAACAGGAGTATAACCTCTTTAGGCAAGTTTATGTTGGAGGACAATAAACTCATTAAAACATTAATTCACGAAACATTAATTCTTGAAAAATAACATATTATCGTATAAACCGAGATATGATCAGCTTAAAAGTGAGGCTTTGTAGTTGTAATTCTGGTAAAGTAGATTTTGAAACTTGAGGTGCTTTTTGGAATGTTTTTTTTTTATGAGACTTTGACTGAAGATAAAATCGTTTGAGGTTTAATTTTTATCTCAAGTAGATCTACCCTTTCAGCCCCATGTCCTTGCAATTTTCCAAAAAATACTCAATCAAAATGCAAAATACGAATGGCCTTTGTTCCTGTCGCTTTGGATACAACAACAAAAAAATGAAAAGAAATGTTTATTCATTTATTGTTTGTGATTGCAGTTTCTACATGAAGATTGACATAATTGTCTCAGTGAATATTGTAAAATTCTATACATGAAAAATTTGGAAACGGAATCCAATACACTTTTAATCTTATTATCGTGCATTTTTAATATATCCCAAATCTGTTACTTAAAAGTTACTTAAACTTTTTTTATGAAAAATAAGATTAAGCAATATATTTATTATATAAATTGCTCGTTGCTGTTTCAACAAGACCAAGGGTGTTGATGGAAAGACAATGAAATCTGGTGAAAGATATGCATATTTATAAGCCACACGGATACATGCGACACCGGTAATATATGAGACAAAGGAATGCCATTAAAACCGGTGACTTAAACATTTCCAGTGAAGGGACGTGTTTGTCTTAATATTTTCTTCGATTCAATGCAATAATGAGTCTTGAAAAACTTGGAAACAACCCACGTTTTAAATAAACAAACAAACGAGAAGGAACACTACGCAGTATAATTAATGTTTGTGTAATGTCTGTGTAATGTCTGTGTAATGTCTGTGTGATGTCTGTGTGATGTCTGTGTAATATCTGTGTAATGTCTGTGTAATGTCGGTGTCTGTGTAATATCTGTGTAATGTCTGTGTGATGTCTGTGTAATGTCTTTGTAATGTCTGTGTGATGTCTGTGTGATATCTGTATAATGTCTGTGTGATGTCTGTGTGATGTCTGTGTGATGTCTGTGTAATGTCTGTGTGATGTCGGTGTCTGTGTAATATCTGTGTAATGTCTGTGTGATGTCTGTGTAATGTCTTTGTAATGTCTGTGTGATGTCTGTGTGATATCTGTATAATGTCTGTGTGATGTCTGTGTGATGTCTGTGTGATGTCTGTGTAATGTCTGTGTGATGTCGGTGTCTGTGTAATATCTGTGTAATGTCTGTGTGATGTCTGTGTAATGTCTTTGTAATGTCTGTGTGATGTCTGTGTGATATCTGTATAATGTCTGTGTGATGTCTGTGTGATGTCTGTGTGATGTCTGTGTGATGTCTGTGTGATGTCTGTGTAATGTCTGTGTGATGTCTGTGTGATGTCTGTATAATGTCTGTGTGATGTCTGTGTAATGTCTGTGTGATGTCTGTGTGATGTCTGTGTGATGTCTGTGTGATGTCTGTGTGATGTCTGTGTGATGTCTGTGTGATGTCTGTGTAATGTCTGAGTAATGTCTGTTCCGACTAACGGGCCGAACCTCTCTTAATTCTTCACTTGTATTGCGCAAAGTTCCTCACTCTGAATGATCTGTTCCTGTTAGAAACTGCCGCCGGTATTTTTGCTTCGTACTGCAGCATAATTTCTGAAACTGACTCAAGTCCTGATTTATTGCTGCATGGATGTGTCTCATCTTAAAGGTGGAAACTCGTCCCAAGCTTCTTTTCTTAGTTATAAATAGATTGGTAATTTCACTCAATTTCGATTGAAGTTGTGAACGTCTCCCTCCCCCAAAATTCCTAACATGAGTTCTTGAAAATTGTGATAAGCTTGTCTGGACTATAGTTCAATGCATGTGATCACGTGATCCAGTTAAAGTTCCCCTAAATTTAAACGATTTAACTGAAATTTGATCGAATACATCGAATATTTCTGTCTCACAAATCGATTAACTATGACGTCACATTTCTGCAACATTCACGCATGTAATTAAAAGTACATGCTCTGTACCGTTTACTATTTAATACGTTTTCTGTATAGTCTTATTGGAGCCATGTTTAAAATAGGACGTTTTCTCGATCGAGTCAGAGGCCCATGAGGTTCGAATAGCTGTGCGAGCATGAAGCTTTCACTTTTCACTGGTCAAATAGTACTGTTACATCGGTACAGTGAATTCGTTTGGTGTTCTTGCCCAGGTTGGCCGGTTCAGGATGGTGACTTTTACATTAAAAAAAAGCATTACTCGTTAGCTCGTCGTATGCAACATGAAAATCAAATAGAACAATAGCACACTTTCCCGGAAATTCGACTATGTATATGCGCTAATAAAAGGGAAATACATTTACCATTCACGAACTGTCACTAATCTATCAGTAAAAATTATTATATAAAAGAAAGGTTTGGGTTCTTCGGAATTTCAATACTAACGTGACTTATATCGTATAGGCATATATATAGGTGTAATAAACATCAGTGGCGTGTGCAAAGGGGCGGGGTGTGCGCCGGATAGGGGGGGGGGAAGTGCCCCACCGCCCATAGTCAGTGGGGAAATGGTTCAATAGGGGGAATTTGTTATTCAGCTGGAGAAGAATTAGACCCCTGCTACCGATTTACACCTCCTTTTTCAACCTCACACAAAACACAAACACAAACCAAATAGTATATGTAATAGCAGAGCTACTTCAGTATGCACAATATGACGTCTAAACATTTTTTAATTCGGAAGGGGCGAAGGAGGGGGGAGGGGAGACGTCCAGGCCCCCTATCCAGCCCGTTACCCACTACCTCAATCTCCGGAAGATGCAACTTCTCAAGTGAATTCGCCCCTCCGTGGAATGAAAAAGAACCTCAGAGTTGCATCTCCGCCTTCCAACCCCGAGGCTGAATAGTTTAACCGGTGTTATCTAGGAGTATCTGCTTAGGAAACCTCTTGTTTGTTCCTAATCTCAATCTTTGTCTTTTTTATTTAGAATAAACGTAAGACCTGATTCAAGACACAGATTACTCGGCGAGCCCCTATCTATATATATATTTTTTACTTATCTTAGAATGTCCTTAGAAAGCTTGCAACAAAGGAACAATAAAGGTTTTTGTAAGACAGCAAATCACATCAAAAATCATGTATGTAATTCCTTAGTATAAAATAATTCTCCATTTGATATATATATATATTTTTCTTTTAGCGTGGTGGCATGTTAACGTCTAGGAAATGTTTTAACGTTGTTACCATATGCTTTCTCTAAAAAAAACTTTAATACCTCTATTAAATGCAGAAAATAAGTCGTTACGTCATGGTTTTACTTACAATATGCCAGAAAGAGTGATTGTGACTTTTGTGAAACATAAACCAATGAACAATGCTATGACTTCGTTAAAACTACGGTGTTAAGCTATACTTTAAGGTAAACAATTAATTTAAACAACTTAGAGACTACTAACGTAGGTATCGTAAATGCAAAGCTACATTTTAACAACATTCTTTGCTTGATATTGCAAACTTACCCTTTTAAACATCGAAGGCTCATTCATCAAACTGGCTGGACTATCACATTTAGCAGAAATTTAAAAAAAACTGATTATAAATGACTAATTTCCCAGAAGCAACCTACAGACCACTAGGAAACACAGGACAATGCATGAGACTTTATTAGATTAATTGATTAATTACAATTACAGAGTTGTCCAATTGGTGCGTTGTATCTAATATAAGAAGATAAATAATATCGATATGAAAAGCAAAAAGAAAGATATTTAAAACAATGTAAAAATATTAGTAACTCAAATATTAATGTCATTGTTAGCTTTGTCTTCATCATTTAAAGGAAAAAATAGTTTGGAAAGTAGAATAGATACAGAAAAGACAGGTATATATCATATATTTTACTGTACTATGCATGTATCAAAACAGTCATTTCCGTGTTTAAGTCACCCTAATAATAATAAATGTCATAAAACGAAGATAAAACATGATTACAAAAGTACGAGTTTTCACAAGAAATATTGGTCAATGAGCCTCAAATGCGAGTAAATACAACTTCAGATGATCACTGTTTTACGTGTGGTTTTGAGTCACGTTGTATACATAACATCTACATGACGGGTGTCTTGTTTGAATGACACATCACCCTGCTCCTGGCCATCACCCTCACCTTCATCCTAACACACACACACACTCTCCCTCTCTCTTTCTCTCTCTCGCACACACACACACGGTTACATTCAGACTGAGGACCACGTTGTTTTACTTCCATTGTTCAAATCCAATCATAACAATAGAACTCTTCTGAGGACGTGGTAATTCTTTTCAAATGACGTCTGCGGACGTGGAATTCCCGGTCTTCAAATCCTCATTCAGAATACAAAAACAACCCCTTTCGTGTCATGCTAAGTGCCTGATTCGTCCAATTATATATCTAATAAATGTCCTTATTTAACTATGAAAGGTTAATATCTCTTATACCTATCTCTATGCCTTATCTATACAAAGTTTATAACCATTGCAAAATCCAACAATTTACTTCATCTTTAAACAGAGATCATAACTGATCTGAAGAAGAAACGTAAGATAAATAACAAATAAATAAAATAACAACTTTGAGTAAGTGAAACCATGTTATGACGGTGTCCTCAGGTATACACAACACATAACGAATAATAAACTTCTCATAAAACATTCACGTCTAGATCAAAACTTGGCTTAAACCCTGTCGTAATCCGCGCCCCATGAGACTGTGTCTTTGGGTTTCACAGCTACAAATATTAAAATGCCAATGTTGACAAGTTTCTTGCCTCTAGTCACGTTTTAAAAACAGTGGGAATATAAAAGGGCAAAAAGAACAGGGCTTTCGTCACCTCTTTAAACTCCGTGTAACGAAGAATTACAGTAATTGCCTTCAATTTTCTTACGGCTGTCTTTATAGGTGAGCAAAGTAAAGCTTTCAATTCCAAGACCAGTTGTTAAGTGAACGTCCAGTGATGCATAAACGAGGACGTAATTGTTAGTACTCTCGTCAAGACATGTGTGGGCCCTGGTTCTATTTAAGTGAACGGCTAGAAACTGTTTTATGAATGAGACCTCTCAATGGGGGAAAAATAAGTTTATTTACTTGATGTTTAAGGAGATTGCAAAATGAATAGAATGAAATTATAAAATCTTTTGTTAAAATGTGTTGTTTATAGGCATAGCACATTAAAACATACAATATGAAACTGACATCGGAGAAAAGATAAACTCCATCCTAGCATAGGCCTCTTAACACACAACCTCACCCCAATCCACGCCCTCAAGAATTCGTTGGTGATGGTGATGGTACGTAATATTGCTATCGGACTGTACCTTTAAATTAAAAGGAAAAGGTAACCTTAAACATCATATTTAGCTTATTTGATAGAGATCGTTGTGACTTCCAACTCCATATATATTATGTAAGGAAAAGTTGCCTTTTGTTAAGGAAATATTGAAGTTTAAATGTCGTGCGGTGGACAGCAATTTGTCAATACGTGATGTCACAGTCTGCATCGTTTTAATTTTCCAGTTTTTCGTTGCTTTTCTTTTTCAACTTCCCCCTTTCCTGTTTTTAAGTGAACGTAAACAGGGATGACATATAGCACAACCCACCCCCCCCCCCCTCCCAACCTTTTTTTTTAAATGAATAAATTAACTTATAATCAAAACATATGATCATTATTCAGTACTCTTTGCATTATCGCACAAATAAAAGAATTGTTTTAATATAAAGGCCGATTTTTTCCCCATCTGCAATGAGACTTCCCTTTTGTCAATAAATGAATTGACTATATCTCTAGCTCTTTTGTTTACAATCTTTACAATCTATTTGTGTCCTCTCATCCCATCTGGTCAGATTTGACAGTACTGATATAAACGGAGTGTTTTAATGTGATTAAAAAAACATACGCACCATTATTAATTGAAATACTCATCATGTGAACACTCGGTCAAGACAATTGGTCATATCTCTAAATGATGAACTTTCAAGATAATTAAGCCACTAGAACTTAAAAGGAGCGTTCCGCCCGTAAAACAAATAATTGGATTATTTTTACTTTGTGAACAAGACAGTTCGCGTTACATGTTTGAATACACTGGGTTGGCTTATAACTCAGCATATTTTAATTTTTGCCGCCAAAAAATTAATTTGACTTTTATTTTTTTTTAATATAGGCCTATTCAAAATGAATAAAGATTTTAGGTGGATATGTCAAATTAACCAATTAACTTGAATTGACTATACCGCTTATACGAATATGGATTTACGAAGCAAACTTAACATTATAAATAAATTTGTGTAATGATATGTTACTCTCCATGTATAACCCCACAATGTGTGCTATATGTCTGACTAACTGTCCCTGAGAATTTGGGGAAATACTTTGTTTCAACTCAGTGCGTTCCTTTAACTTCACCGCGGTCGATCTTAAGAGGTGGAATCTATGAATAATTACCTCCAAGTTGTCTTGACTTGACAAAAACAAAGACAATCACATTAATGACATTAGAAAGAAAGAAAAAAAAAACATGCACCTGAACTCAGATTTAATTAGATCAAGGTTTTTAAGAGGTTGTTTTTTGTCAAGGTTTCTAATCTCATTGATTGATGGTGCATTGAATGGTAAAGACCTGTATTTGGTAAACCTGTTTATCAGATTATTCGGTAGAATACAAACTGCGCCGTCGAGACATTTATTTAGATTGTTTTATAACCAAATATGGTAAAGCAATGTTTCGCTAAGATTCATATTTCAGATAAAGATACAACCAAGAAAAACAGAAGAACAAATTAACTATCGTTTGGCTGACAAACAGAATCAGCAGTGAAATTTATTTAACAATACAAATTACTAATAATGAATTATCTATACATAGTATCTCTGGAGATATTGAATTCAACTGCATAATAACGTGAGCTAGAGGGTAAAAAGGCACAATTTGTCCTACATATTCTTGAAATTAGTTTAGCTTATATATGCCTACCGTTTAAACTTTGTATTACCTTAAAAGAAAGTATACCATAATTATAACAACACAAATTTGTCTTAAAATATGTCGATATTTGCTGTCTTATTAATAAACGCAACCAAGAAATCAGGAGGGAGTGAAATGGAGCTTTCCGGGCTTCTTGAGCTTTGCTTTTAGTTTTCGCTCTGATTCTCACCAATGACTTCTGTTCAAGGGGTGCATGATATATAGCGTGGGCACGTCCCTGGGGCAATTTTGGCAAAAGCTCGTTTTAAGTCATGATTTAAAGTCGAAATCGTTAGTGAGGTCCTGCCTGCTAATTTCCTCCCGAATTTTAAGGTTAAAATGCCCTATTTTGAATTGCCAATGGTAATGGGGTATATGAGAAAGACGAAAGACGCGAACTGAGTCGTAAATTGCTACCATAGAGGTTCAGCGATATAAATATCAGGTGGCGCTATAGGGCTTTGAAACGAGGGAAGCATTCGCCACCAAAGGGAACATCGGTGCCT
>JAIPMN010003167.1:0-34480 GCA_020650975.1 Apostichopus californicus | reverse complement strand
AGGAACAAAACTTGGTGAATTAAATACAAAAGTTTGTTTGTGTCTACAAAATTAAGATCTGAGAAACACTGCAGGATTGAGACCCCACCAACTGCAAAACTAAAGCCCTTTGCAAAACCAGAGGGTTAATTTATTGAGCGGTCTGGGATAACTACCGCCCCTCCCCTTCACACACACAAATTACTTGATTTGTATTTTTTCGAGGACGAAATTTATGACGAATGGATTATAATTAATCACCTGGAGGCCTCCATGGGCTTACTTTACGATATAAGCGCACGAATAATTGAAAATAAACACGAGCACAGTGGAATGCATGATTTGAGCTTGAATACTGTAATTGTTAATCCCCCTGGGTATATATTTAGCTACAGTAAAACGTAAGCTTACAGTAGACCTCACTGCAGAACAATATCATCTTAGTTTATGGTATAACTGGAGTAGGTAATTGCATATGTGTACGTACTGTAGGCATATGCAATTGCATGTGTATTCCTATACTATAGCTCCACGTGTTTGAGTAGACAAGCACAGTTTGCAATGAGATAATTGCACGTCGTTGACATATCAGTTTTTCAGCCTTATTATTACACCGTAATCTTTTTGCAAGTAATTGTCCATAATTACCATTGACATAATCATGATGAACACCCTTGCTAGCTTGCTAGCTTGGTAATTTTGGAACTATAAAATATTCGCCCGCCTTGTCAGGTGACTGCACGTGATGTATCTTCACATGTCAATCATCACCGAAATCGGGATTTGGAATATGTTAATGAGTTAAATCGATGATATGTCGATTTAAATAGGTATATGTCAATTTGAGTTGCT
Source organism: Apostichopus californicus (assembly GCA_020650975.1). Lineage (NCBI taxonomy): Eukaryota > Metazoa > Echinodermata > Holothuroidea > Aspidochirotida > Stichopodidae > Apostichopus > Apostichopus californicus. Next base: position 33,649 of record JAIPMN010003167.1, on the reverse strand, counting down.
AGAAACTGGTATAAGTCCACGGAAGTTGACTTCTACCGACTTAATTCGACATATCATCGATTTAAACTGGTAGATGTCGATTTAAATTGACATATACCGATTTATTTTACATATCATCGATTTAAATTGGTATATGTCGAATTAAATCGGTATATATCGATTTTAATTGGTATAAGTCTAATTAAATTGGTAAATGTCGATTTAAATGCACATATACCAATTTAATTCGACATATCATCGATTTAAACTGGTATATGTCGATTTAAATTGACATATACCGATTTATTTTACTTATCATCGATTTAAATTTGTTTATGTCAATTTAAATCGATGATATGTAGAATTAAACTGTTATATGTCGATTTAAATCGGTTGAAGTCAATTTAAGCTGCTGGAAACTGGTATAAGTCGAAGGAAATTGGTATATGTCGATTTAAATCGGTATCAGTCGATTCCCCACGATTTGAGACTGATGGCCCGCCATATGCCCCTGCGTTTAAACTATGAACGTCATTGACCAATACGTAAACTAACACAATGGTTTATTTGTATACATTGTCTATTGATGGTTCTTTCCTGGTTGACTTTTTCTTAAAAAAGTATGCATTCTGACATATACATAGCATTGGCAGAGAATACAGATTTTATTAATCTGCACCTCGTTCTCCAGAAAACAAATTAAAAAATGTAAAATCTTATTAGATTATTTGGATATCACTCAGTAGCTAATTCCTGAGTGATTATGTATAAATAAAAATGACCCACATCAGTAGCGTGTTTGGTTATCAAAATTAGACAAATGTTAGTCGTCGACGAACATCTTGAGGCGTTCATGTTGATGCCTGTGGAAAAAAGGATATTGGCCAAACTTGACACTAACAATTTCATTGATGGGGTGGCTGCCAGAAGCAACGAACTGCGGAGGCTCCTCCTCTCGTTGACATAACATGTGCTCGTGTTATTGATATATATGTTTTAGTAGATTTTACTTAGGTTTTTCCATTCTTTTCAAGCATGTTGTCACAAAACGCTCGAAAAAATTATATAAAATCCAGTCTAAAACATATATTTTTGTCTATTTTTGTTTACGTTTTGAACTTTTCTCAGTTTAATTAAGTGTTGCTTCTGGAAAATTATTTTTGGGTCTTTTTTAAAGGATTATTAAAACCAAAAAAATTAGGAATATCGCACCATTTTGCATCTAAGCATTCCTTAACTTAAAAAAAGGGGACACTCCTCCCCTTAAACCCCTTCCCCAGGACGGTGATCACTATGTAGGTAACATATCAATAAATAATGGGTCGGTCAAGGTAAAAAATGCCCGGGCCGGTTTTATGGCCCAGTCCGCCCCTGTCCATGGCAGTGCATGGTACCAACGCAACTTTTTGAATATATTATTAGCAATGGCTCATAACTAAACATGTTAGCTACTCACTGATTGGTTAAATTCAAACTAGTGGGTTTGATTGATATGTCAAATGGAAGAAGGCGACCAAACGCAAAATACTGCTTTAAAACAGGAGATCCCAAGATAAAGAATGTTGATTTGCAACTTATAATGTCAAGTCTTTTGAAAAATCGAGAATCCCCCCTTTGTGTCCTGACATTTTAGATCCGCCACTGGTTACAAGGTTAAACAAATATCATATAAACAACAAATGGGGTGAGTTTCGCAACTCCGTAGTTTGTCAAATTGTTTTGGTTTTTTTGTAATCACCTTACTATAGTTGAACACATATATTTGCACATTTTTAAAGTTCTTTTCATTGACTCCAAATTTGTGTTTGCCTGCAAGAGGTGCAACCTTTCGTTTCAATCATCCAGTTTCTGTGATAATATATTACTTGAAATTCTTCATAACATTCAGGCATTTTAAACACACATTCGAGGACCTTCCCTCAGCACTTCCTTTACAACCTTTTAGGTACATTTCCCAGTTATTTGGTCCCTCCAAATTGAGATTAATAACTTTGTTTATCAACGAAAATAAAAGTTTTTGTGCGAAGAATCTTCCTTAAGTTCAATCCCTACTAACCGTGCATGCTTAATCATAGAATGCGATTTGCAAATGCACTGCAATCGAAACCAAAGTGCAAACATCTCCTTCTAAATTGGAGTGCTTAATGTTTCAGCTTTGTCGGCTCCTTTTTTGTCATTCTCACGATATATGAGGCAATTTTGGAAATTTTTCTAATTAATTGGTCGTCCAACGTTTACATATATTGCACTTACTTAAAATTCAATACTTCAAAATTCAAAAGCAAATTTACTTTCAAAGTAGTAATTTCTTGAACATATATATCATTAAATAATTTGCAACTACCCTACTTTACCACTATATTGTTTTCTTCAGAATACAAATATATACCGGCACTTACCAATGCCAGGGGCTGGATTGATCTGTCGTCCTTCTGGGTAGATTCTTTCGGCGGATTCTGACGGACTCTTCCTTCATTGTCACTAGATGCAAACGATATTTGGAATGCAATTAAAACTGTGCCAAGGAACATAGACAATATGTAGAGATTCATGGTGGAACAAAATGAAAATGTTCGAATATATCCCTGAAATATTTCGTCATAAGTAACAGCACAGGGCAGTGTTCATCGTTATTTATACCCCTAAACCGTGCCAAAAGCTCTGCACCTGTTGCAGGTTCAAAGAGTTCAATAAAATTATCCACCAATCAAGACACAACTATTTGAATCAATTATTTATATTCATAGGCGGGTGATGAAAACGTTAAGCCTTTTCTTGTAGACATACTTTCTCGCCTGACTCTCTATCATAAATATTTACTTTAAATTGTTTATACCTGAATATTGTTTACCTAGTGTCCTGATGGTGTTCAACCATTTATAACTTTTTAAAAAATTACAAAGTGATGTTATCGTTTAAGACCAGTGCAAAGTTCATATCATTTTAAGAATTTGAAGTTCTTATTTCCAGATTGAGTCAATTTCTCCTGTTCCATGTTATATTTCTATTAAAAAAACAGATTTCCTTGTATTCACGTCATCAAGGCAAGTTTAACCTGGTTGAGCTATCATCACTCTGAAACAAACTCAGCTACGATTGTTTCTATATAACTTTACATACTTTTATCATAAATATAACAAATAGTTGAGCTGGATACACAGTTATAACAAGCAGTCCGATAATTTTCATTACATTTCAAAACGTTAGGTCATCTTTGCCACTTTTTAAGATCAACGTTTTCTTGTTTAGAACTGAATCTGAGAAATATATCGGTCGCCATTGTTTACCAGTACGATTAAATCATGTTCAGTAGACTTAAACAGCCCGTTTATCTCTTTTCTTCCTATACGACACTCTACCGAAAAAGTCGACTGATGATAATAACTTTAATTCCATCCATACACCCATACATATGTAGACATTTTATAAAATTGCTTTAAGCAAGACAACATGGCTTAACAATTCCTTGCCACTATAGACCGTTTATGCAATATTCCTGCAATTGCTGAATATTTGATAACAATAGTTTACATCGATTAAAGTAAAGCCTCCAGCACATTTTTTTTAGAATTAAAGCTGCTATTTCACAAACTTTATCAGTTAATACATCTATCCATAGTAATTTTTGTATACTAGACTACTCAATTGCTGCTTCCTGAACTATATATATTTTTTTTATTCTCTTCGCCTGGTTATTAATACAATATTCCAACCCAACTGAGAGAAGATATCATTTTTTTTTGCTATCTATTCTGACTATCCCGTGTTTCCACCGTGTAAAACTAATGTCAATGGTCTATTCTGGCAAAATTTCCAGTATGTTGTCATTAAGTTACCTTTCGTTATCTTATCATCTTTCCAGCATATTTTGTTGCCACAAGAGACTGAAGGCAATTTATAAAATTCGATCGATGGGAGTGGTGGAAAGTGGAACAAAATCAAACAAAACCCACGCCTGACCACGGCAAGTACAAAGAAAGAGTTCGAAGTCAACCAAGTTAAATTTGCCCTACCTACAAATGAAGCACGTGTGCGTGACACTTTTATTGTTTTAAAAGAAGCGGATTTGAGTCGATGATTGATGTTCTCCTTAGTGTGCGATATACAATATTTTGTTCTACGTATTACGTATAGTTCTTACAAAATTCTCTTTAACTACACATGTAATTCCTGACAGCATAGTTGATAGATTTGATTATAGAAGCTGTAACTGCCCTTATTTTATTTTATTCCATTTTTGACAAGCGCGAGAAATTCGTTTAACAATTAAAAGACCTGTAACTTCTAACTTATACAATTTTTACGACTTTCTGTTTTCTCGTTTTCCTCATGTGAAATAGTAAAATAATGTATTCGTCTAATAGAAGTATCGTACTATATTGACTAGTCATTTGTAATAACAGGTCGAATGCGCTCGAAAAGACCGACCGTTTCCATTAATTTCAACAATGTCGAATACACTCGTAAGAGACAACTTACATTGAACACAAGCTGTCAATTAACACTCTGTCGAGTTTGGCATTCTTTGTACCCACCTCGTAGCGTAGGTGATAGTTACAAACGCTGAACAGAAGGTTATTCAAAAGGGTTTTAGTGCTCTATAAATGGTTCAGGATGGGATTAGAAGCCATTAATTTAGCAATCAAGTATGGGCCCCAGTGTCCGTCTTGACGAGCCTGTACACAATTAGTTGATAGTAATAGCAACACTCGTTTATCACGTGGTGATAGTTTAATGCTTTTCTTTCATCCGTTTATGTTGTGTATGCTATTTTTACACACTGGTACCTGAATTACAATGAACATTTAGGTTAACGTCAATTTGCAATCAACCCTAACCAACATGTGTTTATTTGCATTCCAAAGTTTTGGATATGAACCCAAAATGGCCGTAGCAGCTTTCTCAATTAAAAAAAAAACTTCTCCACCCTCTCGGTCAAATTATCAAGGAAAATGCCTTTTAGGAGATTTTTTTGCCAAGTTTTCGTCAAAAATATGGTTCATGTGATAAGATATATTTCATATCTTTGAAAAATGTACTACCAGGAAATTGTTAGTACATTTCTAAAATGGTCTATTAATTTTTACAACATTACAACCAGCATTGTCCCTTTCTGTCATATGATCTTATATACAGCTGAGTAGACTAGACTTCTTTCTTATTCACTTCTTATTGAAGGTTTGCTCTCCAATAAGATATGTTGATACATTTTCATAAGTTATAATAGCATGTACTATTACCATTTAGTAAAGTAGTCTATTATATCCAGTCCTGGTATATTCACGGGTATTTATCTCCATAATTATCATGTTTTGCCATAACAGCATTAAGAAGAAATTCGCGCAATCAAATCTGCAGCCAGCCTATTGGCTTTGAAAGGCTTAAAAAAATTGGTCAGCATTTCTAGTACAAGAAGTCACCTATGCTAGATCAAGTGTACATATATTAAAGATTATTATGAGAGGTGTGTCAAGAAAAATTCCTTTTAGGTGCTTTTTTGGCCAAGTATTGGTCAAAAATATGATTTATGTGATAAGATGTATTTCATATCTTTAAAAACTGTACTACCAGGAAAATTTAGTTGGTTTGGGCAATACGCAATTGTTAGTACATATCTAAAATGTTATATTGATTTTTACAAAATTTACAACCAGCATTGTCCCTTTCTTTTATATGATCTTATATACAGCTGAGTATGACTAGAGAAGCAACATTCTGGTGAAACTTTCACTCAATTCCGACGGATGTACCAAACAGTTGTATTGTTATTGCTGCACACTAACAAGAAATTGCTTTGTTTTTTCCTTATATTCCAGTCCATTGTAATGACCTTGAAGGAGATGTGTGCCCAGTTTACCTAAAGGGGTTGCAAGTGCATATAAAGACAATGCATGTGGTGCATTTAAAATTGTAAATGAAACACATTTTGGAGCAGAAAAGTGAAAGCAAATATGTCAGAGATACAAAGCATCATCAGCAAGTGTGCAAAAATGTCATCACACCTGTTTGCTTCAAGTTCACTTTAACTATGAAATGTGACATTTTTAATTTTCAAATCTCTCTTTTTTCTTCCTTTTTCTACCAGCAAAAACAACACAACGTACAGACGCTAGAAGTGTGAATTATGGTGCTCTCCTTTCGAATTAAGTCTTGCTAAGAAATTACCTTTGTTCCTTATAAAGCTCCATGGGATTTGAAGGATCACTTGCTGAAATCATTATCAATCCATATTAATGTATACGTTACTGACATGGGTGATTGTGGGTCCAAGCAGGCTTAGATATATTGAAAAGACGGATCTGGTTCTATTAGAAACTATGAAACTGGTTTATTCTTCTGCGGTTCTTCAGCTTGGTAATGCCTGCAATGATTTTGGCCATTTGTACATATGGAAGAAAGAGGCGCTGTTCCAATCACTGAGAGTTCACGGGTTCCGAGGGAGGGGGATTATTGTATTGGTGTAAAATTGGAATAAATTAGAAATCAGCGAGAAACTGAAGTATGTGTAGCTCTACTAACCCTCTTTGTTGTTCTGTTGTACGGATACCATTGTAACCAAACATATGTGATCACTTGAAAAAATATTACGTAGCAGTATTTTTGTCATTTGATGTCATTTCCATCAATTTGATGCACTTTAACATGTTAGGAAAAGTAACCATAACAATGACGAATAAAGTCAAAGGATAATTTAAGGGTTACATTTTAGGTTTGCAGTGAACTTTCAAGAAACCTTTCGGTACCACTCTCTGTATTTACAGCACAATGAATAGAGGGCAGCATTATAAGAACAATTTAAAAAACAAAATAATGAAGCTGTCTGAACTATAAAGAAAAAGGTTTCAAAATGTTCGTGTTCATTCCCGCTGTTTTGAAGAGACACCAATATGCATACATTAGAGGATCTCGAAGGATTCAGGGCCAGGGGTGGAGGTGGAGGGGGTTTTCTAACTACTTTATAATCGGTACATGGTAATGCGTTTATGGTTTGTAATTTATCATCGGCTAATTGTCATATATATTATAAACATATATTGTTAATTATGTAATTATATGATTCGGGCCTTCCATCCTCATACATTCCTTATTGTTATTGTCGCGGATGTGGTGGAGGGCTGGGGGCGCTAAATAATACAGGAACAAAGACAAACGACGCGTATAAACCGTTATTTGGATATACAAAGTGCCATCATCTGCTTTGCGGGAACACGGAGTAATGGGACTTTACTATATACATGTAACGGACAATTTGCATCTCGGGTAATATATTAATCTTTCAGCTAAGGTCGAAACCAAAAAATGCCTAGGGTATCTAAAACATAGGGAAACGATGCAAACTGCAAAATGTATCTGTTTAATTTCGTCAAGTGATATTCAAACTACATAGCGGACACTTCCTCATACATGTCAGTGAGTAAAATAATATAGACAGAGAATCAGCTGACCATGTTATAGCTATTAATACGCTTTCTACCAGAACCACCATCATAACTCCATCATATAGCATATGAAACACACTAATGTAGTTGAGTCCAACTTATTTTGATTCCGAGCAGAGTCCGAGACTACTTGGTCCGAGTATGGTACTCTCGTGTCCGAACAGTTCTATAGAATATATAAGCAACCCAAACCAAGTCCGAGTCCAGTCAGTATATAGAGACAAATCAGCGCTGAGCTCACATAGTTTCTGCCTACTGGTCTGAGAAATATACAGAGCGTATTTATTACTAAAACAAACTGCTATTTTCCGAAATTAAGAAACCGTCACCCCTTCCTGGTCTTAGATTTCTCTATCCCTATTATTATTCTGTTTATTCTCACGTTAAATTTGAACAGAATACTCCCCTCCAACGTTCAATTTTATAATGAAACTACAGACACTTTAAATGAATAACTGTTTGTACCATTGTAAAAACAATATAATAAATAACATGTGTGGATAATTACCAAACTAATATATAATACCCATTTATATCACAAATTGTCTTGAAGAGAGGGAAAACTGAACCACAGGTGCATTTATAATGGAATGTACAGTAATACTACCGTTTTTTGTCGCCTTTGTTAAGGCAGGAAATTAAAGATTTTATCATCAATCAACATTGTTAGCAGAAAGGTTATACATTTCAAGGGAAATGATTAAAAGGAAACGTGTAAGAAATAATAACGTTGAACTCTAGACTTAAAGCAGTACATTTTCAAAGTAATTCGTATGATTTCCTCATGTTGTTATAACATGTTTCGAAACTTCACCGAAATTGGAGCCAATCATATTGCATCTCTGGTGATCTAAACGGTTGGAACTTGGTGTTTTATCAATGGGGGAATTGTTTTGAAAACAAGAAACTACATTGACTACAGTTTTATTGAACGCAAATATCGCTTTTCGGGTGAATATAGCCGGACTGGATAGAATAGACTACTTTACTCAATGGTAATATTACATGATATTATATCCAATGAAAATGTATCAACATACCTTCAACAAAGAAACAAACTTGGTAGTGAAAATAGGCAGTAACGTCTGTGTAATGCCACTTGATCCAGCTCACTGTGTAGCACTTAAATTAAATAAAATGCTGGTTTGAATTGTTCGGCGTTGTCTCTATAGGAATATTCCTTGTACAGTTGAAGGATAATAACATCTGTACATGTGGCCGTGGACACGAATCTTTGTTGGCACCTTTAATACATATATAGACGAGGTAAAAAAATGTATTGACTCAGCTATATACGTGAATATGTCTGGTAAAAATCTTGGAAGGGTATTTTCCATTACAAAGAACTTCCAATTATTGCTCACTTACCTGTATATCAATCATCAACTTCGCTTCTAAATAAAAAGGTGATACACATCATTTTGACACAAAAATCATGAACATTAGTTTGCGTACGTTCATATATTTATGGTGATTGTCAGATACAGTTTACTTGCGTTGTATATGAATATTCATATCCCGTCATTGCACGAGCTGCAATTTTCAATCTCTATGTGCGTACAAAAAGATGTCGAGAGCTGGTTCCAATGTGTGATGAATAAATATGGGACGGCAGAATCAGTGAAGAGTCCAGGCGATCTTTTACGTCAATAAGGAAAGGTTGTACCCCAACCCCTTTTCAACCAGCCTTTAATATGTCTTGCGGTGGTATTTGCTTCTGGTAAGCCCCCCCCCCCCCTGTCCCTCTCAAATCAAAAAGAAAAAAAAAAGAGAGATTTGAAAATTTAAAAATGTCACATTTCATAGTTCAAGTGAACTTGAAGCAAACAGGTGTGATGACAAGGTTGCACACTTGCTGATGATGCTTTGTATTTCTGAAATATTTGCTCTCACTTTTCTGCTCCAAAATGTGTTTCATTCACAATTTTAAATGCACCACGTGCATTGACTGTATATGCACTTGAAACCCCTTTAGGTAAACTAGCCACATATCTCTTTCAAGGTCAATACAATATACTGGAATATAAGGGGGGGAAAGCAATTTGTTGTTAGTGTGCAGCAATAACATGACGACTGTTTAGTACATCCGTCGGAATTGAGTGAAAGTTTCACCAGAATGTTGCTTCTCTAGTCATACTCAGCTGTATATAAGATCATATAACAGAAAGGGACAATGCTGCTTGTAGTGTTGTAAAATTCAATATAACATTTTAGATATGTACTAACAATTGGGTATTGCCCAAACCAACTAAATTTTCCTGGTAGTACATTTTTTGAAAGATATGAAATACATCTTATCACATAAATCATATTTTTGACCAATTCCTGGCAAAAAAAGCACCTTAAAGGCATTTTGCTTGACACCCCTCTCAAATTTATCTTCAATATATGTACACTTGATCTAGCATAGGTGACTTATTGTACTAAAGCATGCTCACCAAGTTTTTTAAGCCTTTCAAAGCCAATAGGCTGGCTGCAGATTTGATTGCGCGATTTTCTTCTTAATGCTGCATTTACACTATCACCACGTGATATACGAGTGTTGCTATTACTATCAACTAATTGTGTACAGGCTCGTCAAGACGGACACTGCAGGGGCCCATATTTGATTGCTAAATTAATGGCTTCTCATCCCATCCTGAACCATTTATTGAGCACTAAAACCCTTTTGAATAGCATTCTGTTCAGCGTTTGTAACTATCACCTACGCTACGAGGTGGGTACAAAGAACGCCAAACTCGACAGAGTGTTAATTGACAGCTTGTGTTCAATGTAAGTTGTCTCTTACGAGAGTATTCGACATTGTTGTAATTAATGGGAACTGTCGGTCTTTTCGAGCGCATTCGACCTGTTGTTACAAATGACTAGTCAATATAGTACGATACTTCTATTACACGTGTTCATTATTTTACTATTTGACATGAAGAAAACCGGAAAAACAGACAGTCGTGAAAATTGTATTAGTTAGAAGTTACAGGTGCATTTAATTGTTAAACAAATTTCTCTCGCTTTTCAAAAATGAAATAAAATTAAAAAGAGGGTTGTTAAAGCTTCTATAATCAAATCTATCATCTATGCTGACAGGAATGATATGTGTAGTTAAAGAGAAATTTGTAAGAACTATACGTAAGACGTAGAACAACGATTGTATGTTTTTTAATTAACTATGAACTTTTACCAGCTATTGCACACTAATGAGAACATCAATCATCGACTCAAATCCGCTTCTGTTAAAATAATAAGAGTGTCACGCACACGTGCTTTATTTGTAAGGCAACTTTAACTTGGTTGACTTCGAACTCTTTGATTATACTTGCCGTGATCAGGCGTTGCTTTTGTTTGATTTTGTTCCACTTTCCACCACTCCTATCGATCGAGTTTTATAAATTGCCTTCAGTCTCTTGTGGCAACAAAATTTGCTGGAAAGATGATAAGATAACGACATGTAACTTGATTGACAACATACTGGAATTTTGCCAGAATAGAACTTTGGCATGAGTTTTACACGGTGGAAACACGGGATAGTCAGAATAGATAGCAAAAAAATGATATCTTCTCTCAGTTGGGTTTGAATTTTGTATTATAAACCAGGCAAAGAGAATAAAGATAAAAATCTAGTTCAGGAAGCAGCAATTGAGTAGTATAATATACAAAATTACTATGGATAGATGTATTAGCTGATGAAGTTTGTGAAATAACAGCTTTAATTCTAAAAAAATGTGCTGGAGGCTTTTACTTTGATCGATGTTAACTATTGTTATCTAATATTGAGCAATTAAAGGAATATTGCATTAACGGTCCATAGTGGCAAGGAATTGTTAAGCCATGTTGTCTTGCTTAAAGCAATTTTATAAAATGTCTACATATGTATGGATGGAATTGAGGTTATTCTCATCAGTCGACTTTTTTGGTAGAACGTCGTATAGGACGAAAAGAGAGAAACGGGCTGTTTAAGTCTACTGAACATGATTTGTTCCTACTGGTTCCTATAGATATATCTCTCAGATTCAGTTCTAAACAGGAAAACGTTGATCTTTAAAAGTGGCAAAGATGACCTAACGTTTTGAACTGTGATGAAAATGCTCGGACTGCTTGTTATTATAATTTTGGATCCAGCTCAACCATTTGTTATATTTATGATAAAAGTATGTAAAGTTATGTAGAAACATTCGCAGCTGATTTTATTTCATAGTGAAGTTAAACCTGCCTTGATGACGTGAATACAAAGAAATCTGTTTTGGTAATAGAGATATAACATGGAACAGGAGAAATTTACTCAATCTGGAAATAAGAATTTGAAATTTTTAAAATGATATAAACTTTGCACTAGTTTTTAACGATAACATCACTTTGCAATTGTCAAGTTATTAATGGTTGAACACCATCAGGACACTAGGTAAGCAATATTTAGGTATAAACAATTTAAAGTAAATATTTATCATAGAGAGCTAGAAGAGAAAGTATGTGTACAAGAAAAGGCTTAACGATTTCATCATCCGCATATGAAATATTAATAATTGATTCAAATATTTGTGTCTTGACTGGTGGATAAGGTTCTTGTACTCTTTGAACCTGCAACAGGTGCAGAGCTTTTGGCACTGTTTAGAGGGTATAAATAACGACAAAACACTGCCTTGTGCTGTTACTTATGACGAAATATATCAGGGAGATATTCGAAACATTTTCATTTCATTCCACCATGAATCTCTACCTATTGTCTATGTTCCTTGGCACGGTATTAGTTGCATTCCATATATCGTTTGCATCTAGTGACAAAGAAGGAAGAGTTCGTCAGAATCCGCCGAACGAATCTTCCCGGAAGGACGACAGATCAATCCAGCCCCTGGCATTGGTAAGTGCCGGTATATATTTGTTTTCTGAAGAAAACAATTATAGTAATAAAGTAGGGTAGTTGCAAATTATTTAATGATATATGTGTTCAAGAAATTACTACTTTTAAAGTGAATTTGCTTTGATATTGAAGTATTGAATTGTAAGTAAGTGCAATATATTTAAACGTTGGACGACCAATTAACTGTAAAATTTCCAAAATTGCCTGATATATAGTGAGAATGACAAAAAAAGGAGCCGACAATGCTCAAACATTAAGCACTCTAATTTCTAACTATATTCAGTTTTACCTGAATGGGTTCGGCACCACGTCAACCTTCCCCTCCAGCAACCTCCTGGTTCAAGAGCAACATCCTGCTTTCACCCAACGTCAATTTAGAGGGATATGTTTGCACTTTGGTTTTCATTTCAGTGCATTTTGCAAATTAAAATCTATGATTTAGCATGCATGATGAGTAGAGATTGAACTAAAGGAAGATTCTTTGCACAAAATGTTTCATTTTCGTTTATTAACACAGTTATTAATCTCTATTTGGAGGGACCAAATTACTGGGAAATGTATCTAAGAGGGGGTTATAGAAAAGCTGAGGGAAGGTCCTCGAATTTGTGTTTAAAATGCCGGGATGTTATGAAGAATTTCAAGTAATAGTTAATCACAGAAAACTGGATTAATGAAACGAAAGTTTGCACCTCTTGCAGGGCAAACACAAATTTGGTATAAATGAAGAGAACTTTTAAATTTGCAAATAAATTTGTTCAATTATAGTACGTGTGTGTGTGAGAGAGAGAGAGAGGGGGGGGGCGGGGTAGTTATCCCAGACCGCTCAATATTAACCCTCTGGTTTTGCAGAAGGGTCTTTGCTTTGAAGTTGGTGGGGTCTCAGTTCTGCAGTGTTTCTCAGATCTTAATTTTTTAGACACAAACAAACTTGTGTCTTTAATTCACCAAGTTTCGTTCCTGCATATAATTTTTCACCTCCTTGTTATATTTCATAGGAAACCGTAGAACTACCACTTGATGTAAACAAACCTGGAAACTTAGCAGGTTATGGGAATCTTCGTAATCGTAGATTTGACAACAACGACGAGCATAAAGTGTCAGGTAAAGATCCTCAGCAGTTTTGTTAGATTTGACTAAAATTTCGATAATAACGTTTATCAGGCCACTGAACTGGAACTGTAGGTTTATTAAAGTAACAAAAGTGTTAAAAAAAACCTACTTATTATCTGAGAACATTTCATCTTTGGGGGCAAGCGTTCTTTTTTTTCTTTTTTTGCGATATAAAATGAAACCGTTGTTATTATATTAGTCTTGTCCGACAAAAAAGTCAATGTATGAAAAAGCAGCTTGTACAATTAAACACAATTGATTCCTTTAGTGGCTCTCGTAAAGACCTGCAGATCTATATTCCTTCGTAGGTTGACAAGTATGTTCAAAAGAATGGGATATAGTAGATAGCTTCGTACTATTTTAAATTGATCTTATTCTGTATACTATCACAGCCGCAGATGACCAGTCTAATCTCCGAAGTCCTCCAGGAGAATCAGCTAGTGGAGCCGTCTACGTTAGATGGGGTCATCATAGTTGTCCATCCTCTTCACAGTTGGTTTATACAGGTATCTCTATTTAAATTAAAAAACAAATGTTAATACAAACTCATTTTTCTTGAAAAGGCACTGCACTATTAATATCGCATTGTTTGATGAAATTAGTTTGAAAATTATTTTGAAAGAAAAAAGAATCCACCAGACTGCCTATAACTGACAAATAGATGAGTTAAATTTAAATTTGTACATGATAAAATGATACCTAAAGTACCATGTATAGATATCCAACCAGACAAGTTGTTATTCAACTATTTCTTAAAGCGTTTTTGAGATGAAATAAAGACCTTTTCAACGTGAGATATGAGAAAAGTATTGATAGGAATTTGTTATCGATAACAGTTAAGGTTTAAGAAAAGAGGAATTTTCGTGTGTTTGTAAAACAAAGGGCGTCGGAAGCATATAAGTAAGCATATGCAAATAAGTTATACTGCATGTTGTCCGTAAGTGAATTAAGCTATTCATATAAAAGTAGAAGAAAATGATGTTTGAGTTTCTACCATAATCCATGATTTTTGTGTTGATACTTTGCAAAATTACCAAGAAAATATTCTAATTATTTTTATCCCCGTTTACAGTTGCGACAATAAGCTAGCTCGTGTATCCATCCTGAAAATGATGTTACTTTAAAACAACCAAAATAAGTGATGTGTTCGAGGTTGAAGGAAGTGATACACCTACGTTTAAGCGAAATAACACTTTTTTGACTGATATAAAGATTGCGTATTTTGTTGCGATTCATAATGTATTAAAGTTGTGTTCTAGGGAGGAATACACCTAGCACTGCACTGAGACACGTTTCTACTTCAAGATGTTCTTAAGAGATACTTTTAATCGCATTTTCAAGAATATTATGAATAGACAATCGACTGTTAAAGAAAACGTAGCATATTGTACATCTTTAACTATTTTATTGAAGGATCCGCTGCGGGAACACCCTACAGTGATCCCGGGGGCGGAGTTAATCAGCTTTGCCTATCGCAAAACCCTGTGTACGACTCTCCCGTAGCTGGTGTTGGGGGAGAAAGATCTTTCGTCAAAGGCATGGAATATCAGATAAATGATTTTCCACATCTTCAATCGAGAAAATGGCATGATGTTCCTTGCGCAGTCTGCTTAGCACCGGCCAGAGTCGCTAAACTGATCATTCCTGGCACGAATGTGTGCCCTTCAAACGGATGGACCAGAGAGTACGGTGGATACTTGATGTCCGAGAGAGTCCATTCATCACATAAAAGATCAATGCATATTTGTGTTGATAGAGAGATGCAGATGATACCTCGCACCGATGGAACTCCGTCTGACTATAAGCTGCATCTCCTCGATTTGGTGGAGGGCAGATGTTCACCAAGTGGGGGCGGTATTCCTTGTGGTCCTTATATTGATGGCTATGAACTGACGTGTGCTGTCTGTACCAAGTAAGCTAGTACCAAGTTAACAAGTATTTGCATATTTAAGCCCTTTGATAAGTTTATTTTAAACCTTATAAGAACTCGTGAATATATTAAAATAATTGCTACAACTATCGCAGTTAAATTGTGAATGACAGTAAAGTTTGGTCAATATTTCTTACGTGAGACATTTCTAATTCGGAGTAGCCTGCGTTAGGCACTTATAGAGGTTAATGATACGACGAGTGTGGCGACCAGCCTATCGCGACCAGCCTAAACTTCAGGCTAGACGTAAGAGATTAAAAGTCGCCAAACCAAAAATTGAAGTCGCTGAAACAGAAAATAAAAGGTGCAAGAAAAATGATCGTAGGTAAAAAAGAATAAAAGTCACAGAAATAAATAATTGGATACTCTTGCAAATAATGAAGATATCTAGATATGTTGTTACAACCACATGACTGCTTGTTACTAGTGAGTTATTTATCGTCTAATCAGATTCAATAAATAGCGTTTTCCACAAATGTATTGTCATGTTTTATTTGTCTGTTTTCAAACCTTTAATATCTCCTCTTACTCTGGTGAACAAAGAAACTATAAGTTTTCATAGTCCTTATCTTTCCTTTCACGGCCAAGTTTGCTACCAGCAAAGATAACACAACGTAAACAGGGACGTAGCCAGGGGGGAGCAGAGGGAGCGACCGCTCCCCCCCCCCTTTCAGTGTCGATTTTTTTTTTAAACTGTCGTTTTTTTAGCATGGTATTTTGTCAGTGCTCTTTTGATCTTGAACACTTGTCAGCTCCGTTAACTCGATTGTAATCGTAGTAGAATTCACGCTTACTGATTCAACTACCTACTTAGTTTGGCAGATGCAATTAGCTAAATTTAGCTTATAGCCAATTACAAGCCTACAGTTGGCCACTGCGTAATAAAATACATATTGCCTACCTAACCGCACTCTATGGAATGTCACGAACTGTATGCACAACAACGTCGACAACGTTCATTCTATGAGTCGTCCTAAGTTGTTGCACGAACAGCATGTTATGAAGCTAAGCTAGCAATCGTATGTGATACGCACTTCCTATAATAATTATTACACTGCTAATACACTGCGATAACGATATTTGTTTTTAGGCCACTGCATATCTGGCTATATTACAAAATATGAAAGTTTATATTGTCCATCAGTTAAGTTCGTCAACTGTATTAAAGTCCAGACATTGGACAATAAACAAGAATCATCCTACTAGAAAAATTGTAAAAGAGCACTATGTTTGTCTTTCTGATATATTATGTAAAAGAACATGTAAAAGAATTCAAACAGGAAACAAAATCTGCTGATAATGATATCATATGATCAGGGGCGTAGCCAGTATGTAGCACTGTTGGCCCGGGCCTACATTTTTTTTGGCCAAGTTATCTTTTTTTTAAAAACACCCATAATTCAAATCGATAAGCTTTGCTGGACGAGTTTAAGAGTCTATAGACAGGAAAAACTATTGAAATGAACGTAGCAAGAATATGGCTAAATTAGGTGACCTATTCAGGCTGTCATCTAGGCTGTCATTTCTATCGCGTGCCGTTTCATTCAACACTCTACCCGCCGAAAAAGACTAGGATCCGATCTTGTCAGTTTTTTAACATGTAGTTAAGAACCCGTTTACGCAGATAATATTTCAGTTGAGAAAACAGTTGAGAAATTTGCATCAGATGGCAATCGTCGGATAGCTCTCGCCTTCTCTTAGGCTAACTTAAACATTTACTAGCTACAGTTGTATCAAAGACAACTACTGGCTATAGTTGTATCAAAGACATTTCTGGCCTATCTTTGTTTCTACAAGTATCAGAAGTTGAAAAGAAAGACTACTCTGTACATGTACCTTGCTAATTTGAATACATTATGTAGTATTGAATTACGTACTATTTTAACTCGTTTGTTTTTTGGGTTTAAAAGTGATATTGAATGAGGTGTCTCAAGTTAGCAAGAGGCCAGGGAACCAGAATGAACACTCGGGAAGGGCCGTTTCCGGCCATCTGGGGGGTTTGTAAAACCAACAAATTTCTTGTACGCTCCGCGCCAACCGATGGTGGCGCTCCGCTCAGATAGTCGTGCCTACAACTTTGAAAATCCATATCAATCGCAAAAAGTGCTCCCCCCCCCCTTTCAAATTCCTGGCTACGTCGCTGAACGCAAAGACTCTAGAAGTGTGAATTGTGGTGATCTCCTTTTGTATTAAATCTTGCTAAGAAATTACCTTTGTTCCTTATAAAGCTCCATGGGATTTGAAGTATCACTTGCTAAAATTATTATTAATCCATATTAATGTTTAAGTCGCTGACCTGATTGACTGTGGGTCCAAGCAGGCTTACATATAATGAAAAGGACGGATCTGGTTCTATTTGAAACCATTAAACTGGTTTTTACTTCAGCGGTTCTTCAAGGTGGTAATGCCTGCAATGATTTTGGCCATTTGTACACATGAAAGAAAGAGTCGCTGTTTCTATCACTGAGAGTTCACATGTTCCGAGGGAGGTGGATTATTGGATTTGTGTAAAATTGGAATAAATTAAAGAGGCCATGACATGAAAAATCCAAATACTCGAGAGTAACTTCCTCTTAATTTATGAGAAAATCTATGTTCAAAACTATTCTCATCACCTTCAAGACCAATTAGAAATGAACGTTTTAATATTCGCATCCGAAAAACAGAACTCTGAAAAATGCGTTTTAAAAACAAGACAACGATGACATCATATTAGGAACACAAGTGCCAAGCCCAGGCATGTACCGGATGCGCGACGATCATACCGTCACACATACACGCACATTTACACTGAGAGAACAACCACTGTATTACGCTATATCGTTAGAAATTTCAAGTTTTTTACAACATATTGTAAAATATTTGAGAAAAATGCCGGTCCGTTGTGTTGTTGGGGGCTGCAGTAATGTCATAACCCATGCAATTAGCCTTCATCGATGGCCGAAGGACGAAAACAACACCGCGATTATGACACCAAGTTAGTTGCAGAATACCAGCGCCGATTTCACTGGGCCTAGCCAGTATACAGCTCCGTATGTAGCGAACACTTCACGGAAGCAGACTACGATCCCTCCTTTCTTATGAAAAAAAAACAAAAGGGCTTTAACGGGTCGACATTAACGAGTCGTTCTTCTGTCAGTAACACACATTAAAAACTCCGAAGACCAGATTGGGAACAGGAAACCTCCAGTGGGACAAGTTGCGATCCTTTGGAGGAAGCGCAGCCGAGAACTAGTACTAGTAGTACTAAAGTTAGCGTTACTACACTGAAGTCGCAATAGATGAAGGGTTTTGCTGTACCATCTAAATTAACACCCCCTTCATTGCCCTATTCCGTAGTAATAAGCTATGAGGTTAGCTTCAGAAGGGATGGGTTACACATAGGCGTACGAGGCGGGGGGCAGGGGGGCAGACTGCCCCCCCCCCCAAATTTCCAGAGGACAAGAAATTCGGGCAAATGTCCTGAAAAACTCGGGCAGCCTAAGAGGAGAAAAAAATATATATTAATATGCAGTAGCTTGCCCGAATCTTTTTTTAAGTTTTTGCCCGACAATTCCGTGGAGAGCGTTTTGTGTTTTGTGACATTAATATTAATATAGGTCTAATGACTTTTTTATTTAGCATCATGATGCCCGAATACTTCCGTGTATTCGGGCAGCCTAAGCGGAGATTAAATATATATATATTAGTATGCACTAGCTTGCCCGAATCTTTTTTCAAATTTATGCCCGACAATTCCGTGGAGAGCTTTTTGTGTTATGTGTTTTGTGACATTAATATTAATATAGGCCCAATGACTTTTTTATTTAGCATCATGATGCCCGAATATTTCCGTGTATTCGGGCAGCCTAAGAGGAGAAAAAATATATATATTAATATGCAGTAGCTTGCCCGAATCTTTTTTCAAATTTTTGCAGGACAATTCCGTGGAGAGCGTTTTGTGTTATTTATTTTGTGACATTAATATTAATATAGGCCTAATGACTTTTTTATTTAGCATCATGATGCCCGAATATTTCCGTGTATTCGGGCAGCCTAAGAGGAGAAATATATATATATATATATTAATATGCAGTAGCTTGCCCGAATCTTTTTTCAAATTTTTGCCCGACAATTCCGTGGAGAGCGTTTTGTGTTATTTGTTTTGTGACATTAATATTAATATAGGACTAATGACTTTTTTATTTAGCATCATGATGCCCGAATATTTCCGTGTAATGCCACCGTAAGCGCAGATCATCTGGACTACCACGCTTTTTGCGCTATCGCCCAAAATTATTAACAAGAAACGCCGCTCACAATCGTGGTGACATGCATGCATGGAGATTAGCATATCTGAAGTATATGAACGACACACCGACCGTCCGAAGCTACGAAATAGCTAAAGAACACTATGATGTAGACGTGGACCTAATCAATTCCGAAAAAAACATTTTCCAACATTTCGTGAAAGAACAAGGTTCTCCTGATTTTAAAAGTGTCGCAGAACTAGTCAAATTCATGTACGACCATAGTTTGTTTGTGATACTGCCAACCCTTTCCGCCATTGCAAGGATATTAGCTGCCATCCTATCGACCTCATGCTCAGCCGAGCGTTCGTTCAGTGCTCTACGTCGCCTTAAAACATATTTAAGAAACACTATGGAACAAACGCGCCTTTCGAATTTAGCAATACTAAACATAGAAAGGCAGACCACCAACACAGTCTTATCACACGAGATGGAAAAGATTATCGACATCTTTGGCCACAGAAAAAACCGCAGTAAATTTTTTTTTCTAACTAGTCAACTGTATACCTGGACATCCCAGACATGAGTGTATATAAGAAAAATTTTCTTTTTTATGGATGGTGGGGGGGGGGGGATGCCTACAAGCCTAGAAGTACAGGTTTATTATATTCTTTGTTATTTTTATACTTTTTTGTGAGACAAATTGCAGTCTCATCCGACACAGCGACATTATCCAGCCTACATGTTGTTGAACAATGTATGTTTTTCTGGAGGTAGCTGAGTACTGTGTTAAAATAATAAATACGGTAAAAAATAAACTGTCCTATTTTTCCCCTTTAAAGTGATTTTACCATTTTTTCTTCTTCTAATTTACCAAATTTTTGGGAAAGTGTAAATTTCTAAACGTGATTATAAAATAAAGAATGTATAGATGCAACTTGCAAGGCCTTAGAAGTGCCACTTCCGGCAATCTGAGAGGCATTTATTGCCAAAATTTTTTTGTACGCTACGCGCCAACCGATGGTGGCGCTCCGCTTAGATAGTGTCACGGGAACTTTCGGGCACCAAAGCTTCTGCCCCCCCAAACTGAAATGGTCCCGTACGCCTATGGGGTTACATCTTCTTGTGAAAAATCTCAGTGCCCCAATTTATTTCTGGAATATGCTGGGTCAGTTGGTTATGGCAATAATATTTCTCATTCGTATTCCAAGGAAACAATTGTTGTTGGGGTGATGGGGATGGGTCAAAATAAGTAGTTAAAAAGATTCCAATGGCTGATTAAATCTCTCAGCGATTTATTTTAAACAGTCACAGAGCAAAAACTTCACACAATGTAGTTCAAATCTTAAATCACAGAACAAATTTTATTTAATATCACGCATTAAAACAATCGGAGGCCATTAACAGGGTGTACTGCTGAGTTCCTGAAGAAAGATTGTAAAACAAACCACTTGCTGCTGAAGAAACAAAGTCTAAACATTCAAAGAGTTCTGTTGCCTCCATTGGTCTTTATTATGACTTTCTGTCCAATATCATTGGAGATATGGATATTTTGGCTTCCAGATTAAAGGTACGAAGCAAACATGTCTGGGAGGTAAATGCTCCTAAAAAGGTCAATCCCCGTTGACTTATGCACATATTAGATGACATCACGTTCAAGCCAATACATGTGTCCAAATGGTTCAAAACATGCCTTTTCTTTTCATTGTTGATGTTGGGTCTGGAAAATAACCATTTCATCCTTAATTAAAAGTCTTGAATTTCAATATATCAACACTGAGGGAATCCTGACACAAGCCAAAATAACCGTAGAATAGAAAGGTGTTTCTGGAGGGATTTCTCAACCAAGGTTACCTATACAACTGAGTTTTCTCCTGGCACATGAATCCAGTGAACTGACCATTGGCTGGAAACTCACTTCTGATCCTTTTGGACTGCACATGATGGTAACACAACCCTGACATGTCTTGCTAGGAACCTCCAGCACCATTGAACCTGTTGACGGTAGGTTATGTATCTGTACTGCCTGAACAAAATTATGACAGTTAAAATGTAATAATGTTGGTCCAAGATGTCCACAATAACAAGCAGTGATACAATGTACAGTTATAATTACATTTTTTTGTGAATTTACACCTTCCATGTTTCATGAAACGTTCTTTAGTTTCAGACAATTGATCTGCAAAACTCCAAGCCTTAGTAGCCTAATAATGAGTATGAAATGGCACATATGCCTACCTAATATAGCTGCATAATGCAGTTTACATCCCCGAGCCAAACTTTCAGTATTCAACCAACCCTACTAGTAGTAGTGCTACGTAGCATACTGTACAGTATGATGTACTCTCATTAGCAGCACCGGGGTATTACATTACAAAGTCAACACACTGTACATATTGTTTGTAATGATTCGATGGTTGTAAGTCACCGTAACACAACGCACATTACGGTTTAGGCAGTTCCGCGAATTCCAACGACACATTCACAGAATGGACTGGCCTTTTTTTAAATATTTTTCTTCGTTACAAAATTCTTACCACGTTGTATGTTCCTTGCAATAGTTCCGAACGGTTTTCTTCTCCGATATTTTGTGGAGCTTCAATTTCGGCTCGTTTAACAGGCTCGTACTGATAAGGTCATATGCCTAACAGTAACACCTCAGGTCCACCCTCAGCGTTCGGTTCAATATGGGCATGACCATTCCCTTCACTCTCTGCTTCGATTATGAGAAAGGACACTCTAATTCTAGCCCAATTTCACTGCCTGGTGAAGAACCACTATCACTTTGAACTTCGGTTGCATTGGGTTCTAACTCTGCCATTCCAATTTATATTTTGATTTCGCGCTGACTTGTTATCGATTTTTTGTGTGTATTTATGTGCACTTGTCGTAGTGTAAGTATGTGTATATATGTTCGGAGGAAACAGCGAGAGCAAATTGTGTTCCTAACATAACGTCACATGACGTCATGAGATTAGGCCAATTTTCGGGCGAACGAACTTCACAAGCCCCGAAGAGGGTAAATTTATTCTTAATTGTCGACTGGAAAAATCAAGTTTTTAACTGGCAGAATGGTTGATATATGTTCTAGAGAACATGCTTAGATGGATCCCCAAAAGATAAGACGTTGAAATGTTCTTGTCATGGCCACTTTAAATATCAGAGAGAAACTCTGAAGTAGTACATGTAGCTCTACTAACCCGCTTCGTTGTTCTGTTGTATGGATCACATGGTAACCAAAACAAATGTTATCATTTGACAAAAATATTACATTTCAGTATTTTTGTGATTTGATGTAATTTCCATCAATGTGCTGCATGTGTTATTAAAAGTAACAATAATAATGACGTATAAAGTCAAAGGATAATTTAAGGGTTACATTTTAGGTTTTCACTGGACATGCAAGGAAACTTTCGGTACCACTTTCTGTACTTACAGCACTATGAATAGAGGGCAGCATTTTGAGAAATATTCAAAAAGACAAAATACTGATGCTGTCTGAACGGGAAAAAAAGGTTTCAAAATATTCGTGTTAATTCCCGCTGTTTTAAAGCGACACCAATATGCATACATTAGAGGATCTCGAAGGATTCAGGGCCCGGGTGGAGGGGGTTTTCTAACTACTTTATAGTCGGTACATGGTAATGCGTTTATGGTTTGTAATTAATCATCGGCTAATTGTCATATATATTATAAACATATATTGATAATTATGTAATTATATGATTCGGGCCTTCCATCCTCATACATTCCTTATTGTTATTGTCGCGGATGTGGTGGAGGGCTGGGGCGCTAAATAAATACAGGAACAAAGACAAACGTATAAACCGTTATTTGGATAAACAAAGTGCCATCTTCTGCGTTGCGGGAACACGGAGTAATAGGACTTTACTATATACATGTAACGGCCAATTTGCATCTCGGGTAATATATTAATCTTCCAGCTAAGGTCGCAACCAAAAAATGCCTAGGGTATCTAAAACATACGGACACGATGCAAAACTGCAAAATGTATCTGTTTAATTTCGTCAAGTGATATTCAAACATAGCGGACACTTCCTCATACATGTCAGTGAGTAAAATAATATAGAAAGAGAAGCAGCTGACCATATATTAGCTATTAATACGCTTTCTACCAGAACCAAAATCATAACTCCATCATATAGCATATGAAACACACTAATGTAGTTGAGTCCAACTTATTTTGATTCCGAGCAGAGTCCGAGACTACTTGGTCCGAGTATGGTACTCTCGTGTCCGAACAGTTCTATAGAATATATAAGCAACCCAAATCCGAGTCCAGTCAGTATATAGAGACAAATCAGCGCTGAGCTCACATAGTTTCTGCCTACTGGTCTGAGAAATATACAGAGCGTATTTATTACTAAAACAAACTGCTACTTTCCGAAATTAAGAAACCGCCACCCCTTCCTGGTCTTAGATTTCTCTATCCCTATTATTATTATGTTTATTCTCACGTTAAATTTGAACAGAATACTCCATTCTAACGTTCAATTTTATAATGAAACTACAGACACTTTAAATGAATAACTGGTTGTACCATTGTAAAAACAATATAATAAATAACATGTGTGGATAATTACCAAACTAATATATAACACACATTTATATCACAAATTGTCTTGAAGAGAGGGAAAACTGAACCACAGGTGCATTTATAATGAAATGTACAATAATTCTACCGTTTTTTGTCGCCTTTGTTAAGGCAGGAAATTAAAGATTTTATCATCAATCAACATTGTTAACAGAAAGGTTATACATTTCAAGGGAAATGATTAAAAGAAAACGTGTAAGAAATAATAACGTTGAACTCTAGACTTAAAGCAGTACATTTTCAAAGTAATTCGTATGATTTCCTCATGTTTCGAAACTTCACCGAAATTGGAGCCAATCATATTGCATCTCTGGTGATCCAAACGGTTTGAACTTGGTGTTTTATCAATGGGGGAATTACTTTGAAAACAAGAAATTACTTTGACTACATTTTTATTGAACGCAAATATCGCTTTTCGGGTTAATATAGCCGGACTGGATAGAATAGACTACTTTACTCAATGGTAATATTACATGATATTATAACCAATGAAAATGTATCAACATACCACCAACAAAGAAACAAACTTAGTAGTGAAAATAAGCAGTAACGTCTGTGTAATGCCACTTGATCCAGCTCACTTTGTAGCACTTAAATTAAAAATAATGCTGGTTTGAATTGTTCGGCGTTGTCTCTATAGGAATATTCCTTGTACAGTTGAAGGATAATAACACCTGTACATGTGGCCGTGGACACGAATCTTTGTTGGCACCTTTAATACGTTCACTTGATCTCAAACATATATAGACGAGGTAAAAAAATGTATTGACTCAGCTATATACGTGAATATGTCTGGTAAAAAGCTTGGAAGGGTATTTTCCAGTTGTTGCTCACTTACCTGTATATCAATCATCAACTCCGCTTCTAAATAAAAAGGTGATACACATCATTTTGACACCAAAATCATGAACATTAGTTTGCGTACGTTCATATATTTATGGTAATTGTCAGAGACATTTTACTTGCGTTGTATATGAATATTCATATCCCGTCATTGCACGAGCTGCAATTTTCAATCTCTATGTGCGTACAAAGGGATGTCGAGAGCTGGTTCCAATGTGTGATGAATAAATATGGGACGGCAGAATCAGTGAAGAGTCCAGGCGATCTTTTACGTCGATAAGAAAAGGTTGTACCCCCCCCCACCCCCTTTTCAACCTGCCTTTAATATGTCTTGCGGTGGTATCTGCTTCTGGTAAGCCGCCCCCCCCTATCCCTCTCAAAGCAAAAAGAAAGAAAAAAAGAGAGATTTGAAAATTTAAAAATGTCACATTTCATAGTTCAAGTGAACTTGAAGCAAACAGGTGTGATGACAATGTTGCACACTTGCTGATGATGCTTTGTATCTGAAATATTTGCTTTCACTTTTCTGCTTCAAAATGTGTTTCATTCACAATTTTAAATGCACCACAGGTATTGACTTTATATGCACTTGCAACCCCCTTGTGTAAACTAGCCACATGTCTCTTTCAAGGTCAATACAATATACTGGAATATAAGGAACAAACAAAGCAATTTGTTGTTAGTGTGCAGCAATAACAATACAACTGTTTGGTACATCCGTCGGAATTGAGTGAAAGTTTCACCAGAATGTTGCTTCTCTAGTCATACTCAGCTGTATATAAGATCATATAAAAGAAGGGGACAATGCTGCTTGTAGTGTTGTAAAAATCAATAGAACATTTTAGATATGTACTAACAATTGGCTATAGCTCCAACCACCTAAATTTCCCTGGTAGTACAGTTTTTAAAGATATGGAATACAACTTATAACATAAATCATATTTTGGACCAAACCTTGGCAAAAAAGCACCTACAAGGCATTTTTCTTGACACCCATCTCAAATTAATCTTTAATATATTTACACTTGATCTAGCATAAGTTAATTTCTTTTACTAAGAATGCTCACAATTTTTTTAAACCTTTCAAAGCCCAGAGCTGGCTGTTTGCCGATTTCATTGAGCGAATTTCTTCTTAATGCTGTTATGGCAAAACATGATAATAATGGAGATAAATACATTTCATCTGAATTATTCCCAAAGTTCGAACAACGTATCTTTTCTGGACCGGATATAATCAATCATAAATGCCCATGTCGTAATTATGGTTGTTATTTCGAGTTTGTGAGTACACGAGATGGGAAGTGGGTAAAGGAGAAAGTGCCCCACATTTTAAATTTTGCATGCAAGTGCCCTTCTGAAAGTCCTAAATTGCCCTTTTGGAAGTTCAACTCTGCCCATTCGGCCCCTTTCTACACATTAATGTTTCATATACACTAGAAGGACGATATTATCTCTGGAAATGGTCAACAATGACCACAGGGGTAGTCTAAATTTAATGAAAATTCTAAATGATGCCCTTTTGCACACTTGCAGATAATATGTGTTTTTTCCTACACT
Organism: Apostichopus californicus; assembly: GCA_020650975.1. Classification (NCBI taxonomy): domain Eukaryota; kingdom Metazoa; phylum Echinodermata; class Holothuroidea; order Aspidochirotida; family Stichopodidae; genus Apostichopus; species Apostichopus californicus. Next base: position 7,095 of record JAIPMN010003167.1, on the reverse strand, counting down.
ACAGACATTGGTTTTTCTATAACATTGACAACCTCGGGATGCAAACAAGCCACCTTATCCAAGATCAAGCAATTTATGTAAAGGAAATGATAAGAAAACACTTTGTTGTTCAACTTGAATGAAAGTTTGATAATTGCTTGGATTTGCTTAGTTTTCATATTTTATTCTTAGGTAAATCGAAACGAAATTTCCCTGGAGTATCCATTCAAGACATCAAAACCGAAATTGCGAGTGAAGCAGTCAGATTATTTCATCACATGTCAGTGGCAAATCTAGGATTTCTTTTAAACGCGGTAGTCCTCTGAACAGATATTAGATTGTCAATATGCTGCTTTAGGTCTGTTCTGGTGTTTGGAGAGTTGGAATAATCACGTACGTGGCGTAATAATTGAAGAAACATTAACACTGAAGGCATTACAAGGTACTAGCATAGTAGTAGTTAACCTTGAGGTCAGTCGCGAAGCCATTCGCTGGGTGAGGATCCTCCGCTTCACCAAGAAGTTGTTAAACATTTAATGGACTTTATTTCTAGCCTGGACCAATTCCAGCAAGAAAAGTGCTTCTTGCGTTCTCAAATCGATAATTTGACCGAGAGGCTGGAGAGGTATTTTTTTAATTGAGAAGGCTGCTGCGGCCTCTTTGGGTTCATTTCCAAAACTTTGAAATGCAAATAAAAGAATGTTGGTTAGGGTTGATAGCAAATTTTATGTTAATCTAAATTTTCATTGTAATGCAGGTACCAGTGTGTAAAAGTAGCATACAAAAGCAAACACGGATGAAAGAAAAGCATTTACACTATCACCACGTGATATACGAGTGTTGCTATAACTATCAACTAAATTTTGTACAGGCTCGTCAAGTCGGACACTGGGGCCCATATTTGATTGTCAAATAGATGGCTTCTAATCCCATCCTGAACCATTTATAGAGCACTAAAACCCTTTTGAATAGCATTCTGTTCAGCGTTTGTAACTATCACCTACGCTACGAGGTGGGTACAAAGAATGCCAAACTCGACAGAGTGTTAATTGACAGCTTGTGTTCAATATAAGTTGTCTCTTACGAGAGTATTCGACAAGGTTGGTATAAATGGAAAATATCGGTCTTTTTGAGTGCATTCGACCTGTTATTACAAATGACTACTCAATATAGTACTATACTTCTATTACACGCGTACATTATTTTACTATTTGACATGAAGAAAACCGGAAAAACAGACAGTCGGGAAAATTGTATAAGTTAGAAGTTACAGGTGCATTTAATTGTTAAACAAATTTCTCTCGCTTTTCAAAAATGAAATAAAATTAAAAAAAGGGTTGTTAAAGCTTCTATAATCAAATCTATCATCTATGCTGACAGGAATGGCATGTGTAGTTAAAGAGAAATTTGTAAGAACTATACGTAAGACGTAGAACAAAGATTGTATGTTTTTTAATTAACTATGAACTTTTACCAGCTATTGCACACTAAGGAGAACATCAATCATCGACTCAAATCCGCTTCTGTTAAAATAATAAGAGTGTCACGCACACGTGCTTCATTTGTAGGGCAAATTTAACTCTGTTGACTTCGAACTCTTTGATTATACTTGCCGTGGACAGGCGTGGGTTTTGTTTGATTTTGTTCCACTTTCCACCACTCCCATCGATCGAGTTTTATAAATTGCCTTAAGTCTCTTGTGGCAACAAAATTTGCTGGAAAGGTGATAAGATAACGAAAGGTAACTTAATCGACAACATACTGGACTTTTGCCAGAATAGACCATTGGCATGAGTTTTACACGGTGGAAACACGGGATAGTCAGAATAGATAGCAAAAAAAATGATATCTTCTCTCAGTTTGGTTGGAATTTTGTATTATAAACCAGGCAAAGAGAATAAAGATAAAAATCTAGTTCAGGAAGCAGCAATTGAGTAGTCTTATTTACAAAATTACTATGGATATATGTATTAGCTGATGAAGTTTGTGAAATAACAGCTTTAATTAAAAAAAAATGTGCTGGAGGTTTTTACTTTGATCGATGTAAACTATTGTTATCAAATATTGAGCAATTGCAGAAATATTGCATTAACGGTCCATAGTGGCAAGGAATTGTTAAGCCATGTTGTCTTGCTTAAAGCAATTTTATAAAATGTCTACATATGTATGGGTGTATGGATGGAATTGAGGATATTCTCATCAGTCGACTTTTTTGGTAGAACGTCGTATAGGAAGAAAAGAGAGAAACGGGCTGTTTAAGTCTACTGAACATGATTTATTCCTACTGGTAAACAATGGCGACAGATATATCTCTCAGATTCAGTTCTAAACAGGAAAACGTTGATCTTAGAAAGTGGCAAAGATGACCTAACGTTTTGAACTGTGATGAAAATTCTCGGACTGCTTGTTATTATAATTTTGGATCCAGCTCAACCATTTGTTATATTTATGATAAAAGTATGTAAATTTATGTAGAAACATTCGCATCTGATTTTATTTCATAGTGAAGTTAAAACTGCGTTGATGACGTGAATACAAAGAAATCTGTTTTGGTAAAAGAGATATAACATGGAACAGGAGAAATTTACTCAATCTGGAAATAAGAATTTGACATTTTTAAAATGATATAAACTTTGCACTAGTTTTTAACGATAACATCACTTTGCAATTGTCAAGTTATTAATGGTTGAACACCATCAGGACACTAGGTAAGCAATATTTAGGTATAAACAATTTAAAGTAAATATTTATCATAGAGAGTCAGGAGAGAAAGTATGTGTACAAGAAAAGGCTTAACGATTTCATCATCCGCAAATGAATATTAATAATTGATTCAAATATTTGTGTCTTGATTGGTGGATAGGGTTCTTGTACTCTTTGAACCTGCAATAGGTGCAGAGCTATTGGCACGGTTTTGAGGGTATAAATAACGACAAAACACTGCCCTGTGCTGTTACATATGACGAAATATATCAGGGAGAAATTCGAAACATTTTCATTTCGTTCCATCATGAATCTCTACCTATTGTTTATGTTCCTTGGCACGGTTTTAATTGCATTCCGAATATCGTTTGCAACTAGTGACAATGAAGGAAGAGTCCGTCAGCATCCGCCGAAAGAATCTTCCCGGAAGGACGACAGATCAATCCAGCCCATGGCATTGGTAAGTGCCGGTATATATTCGTATTCTGAAGAAAACAATTATAGTAATAAAGTAGGGTAGTTGCAAATTATTTAATGATATATGTGTTCAAGAAATTACTACTCTAAAGTGAATTTGCTTTGATATTGAAGTATTGAATTGTAAGTAAGTGCAATATATTTAAACGTTGGACGACCAATTAACTGTAAAATTTCCAAAATTGCCTGATATATAGTGAGAATGACAAAAAAAGGAGCTGACAATGCTCAAACATTAAGCACTCCAATTTCTAACTATATTCAGTTTTACCTGAATGGGTTCGGCACCCCCACGTCAACTTTCCCTTCCAGCAACCTCCTGGTTCAAGAGCAAAATCCTGCTTTCACCCAACGTTAATTAAGAGGGAGATGTTTGCACTTTGGTTTTCATTTCAGTGATTTTGCAAATTAAAATCTATGATTTAGCATGCATGATGAGTAGGGATTGAACTAAAGGAAGATTATTTGCACAAATTGTGTCATTTTCGTTTATTAACATAGTTATTAATTTCTATTTGGAGGGACCAAATTACTGGAAAATGTATCTAAGAGGGGATTAAAGGAAAGCTGAGGGAAGGTCTTCGAGTTTGTGTTTAAAATCCCGGGATGTTATGAAGAGTTTCAAGTAATATTTAATCACAGAAAACTGGATTAATGAAACGAAAGATTGCACCTCTTGCAGGGCAAACACAAATTGGTATCAATGAAAAGAAATTTTAAATTTGCAAATAAATTTGTTTAACTATAGTAAGGTGATTAAAAAACGAAACAATTTGACAAATTATGGAGTTGCGAAACTCACCCCATTTGTTGTTTATATGATATTTGTTTAACCTTGTAACCAGTGGCGGATCTAAACTTTCAGGACACAAGGGGGGATTCTCGATTTTACAAAATTCTTGACATAATAAGTCGCACATCAACATTCTTCATCTTGGGATCGCCTGTTTTAAAGCAGCATTTTGCATTTCGTCGCCGTCTTCCACCGTTTTGACATGTCCATCAAGTGTTTACATATATCAATCACAAAACAGCAAACTAAGATATTAGCTAAGTTTTTCCCCTGCCAACAGCTTTAATTGGCTAGTAATTAAGAACTTCTACAGATAATGAGAAAGGTGTGTCTTCCGAAAAATTCCGAAAGTTCCACCAAACCCACTAATTTTAATTTAACCAATCAGTGAGCAACAAACATGTTTTGTTATAAGCCGTGGCTAAAATTAGATTCAAAAAGTTGCGTTGGTACCATGCATTGTCATATACAATGTATACAAATAAACCATGGTGTCAGTTTACGTCAATTGGTCAATGACGTTCAGAGTTTAAACGTAGGGGCATGGGTTTATTGCGTTCCTCACGGAAAATAACTTCGAGGAAAACGTTGAAAGTTGTAAATTTTTTCGACTTTTGTGCCACCATTTGAAGTAAGATTTGCATAGATAAGCTATTTTCATGTGTCGATATGGCATCGTAGAGTCAGTGAGGCTGAGAAAATCATAGGAAAAGGACGTAAAAGCTGCTTTAAAATTTACATTTCCAAAGGGCAAATAAGGGGACTGGATCACAACCCCTTAGTTGTTCAAAAAATGTCATGGGGATTGTCTTGCCACGACTCTGTCTTGTCAACGATTTGCCTATAAGAGTGTCCTGAGACTGGAAGCTATATCGTTAAGTAAGCCCATAGAGTTCTTAAACTGATTTATTATAATCCATTCGTCTTAAGTTTCATCCTCGACAAATACAAATCAAGTAATTTGTGTGTGTGTGTGTGTGAGTGAGAGAGAGAGAGGGGGGGGCGGGGTAGTTATCCCAGACCGCTCAATATTAACCCTCTGGTTTTGCAGAAGGGTCTTTGCTTTGAAGTTGGTGGGGTCTCAGTTCTGCAGTGTTTCTAAGATCTTAATTTTTTAATTCACCAAGTTTCGTTTCTGCATATGATTTTTCACCTCCTTGTTATATTTCATAGGACACTGTAGAACTACCACTTGATGTAAACAAACATGGAAACTTAGCAGGTTATGGGAATCTTCGTAATCGTAGATTTGACAACAACGACGAGTTTAAAATGTCAGGTAAAGATCCTCAGCAGTTAGGTTTGTTAGATTTTACTAAAATTTAGATAATAACGTTTATCAGGCCACTGAACTGAAACTGTAGGTTTATTAAAGTAACAAAAGTGTTCAAGAAACCTACCTACTATCTGTGAACATTTCATCTTTGAGGGCAAGCGTTTTTTTTTTAATTTTTGCGATATAAAATGAAATCGTTTTAATTGTATTAGTCTTGTCCCACAAAAAAGTCAATGTATGAAAAAAGCAGCTTGTACAATTAAACACAATTTATTCCTTAAATGGCTCTCGTAAAGGCCTGCAGATCTATCTATATTGCTTCGTAGGTTGACAAGTAGTTCAAAAGAATGGGATATAGCACAAAGTGTTTTCTTCAGCTGAAGTGGTACTTCGATTTGTAGCTTTGGTATCCAGGTTACCGAACAGTATTGAAATATGATATTAATGCCGTAAAGAAGATGCACTCGTAAGTCTGTATTAGTTTATTGAAGTACAAACACCAATTATCCTTCAAATTGATACTCAACTTAACATGATTTCAAGTTAGTTCTTATCCATGCTTCGTTCTATTTCAAATTGGTCTTATTGTGTAAACTATCACAGCCGCAGATGACCAGGCTAATCTCCGAAGTCCTCCAGGAGAATCAGCTAGTGGAGCCGTCTACGTTAGATGGGGTCATCATAGTTGTCCATCCTCTTCACAGTTGGTTTATACAGGTATCTCTATTTTAATTAGGAAACAAATGTTAATACAAAATCATTTTTCTTGAAAAAGCACTGCACTATTAATATCGCATCGTTATATGAAATTAGTTTAAAAATGATTTTGAAAGAAAAACGACCTTTGTAACTGATAAAGTATACATAAAGTACCACGTATAGATATCCTACAAGACAAGTAGTTATGCAACTATTTCTTAAAGTGTTTTCGAGATGAAATAAAGACCTTTTCAACGTGAGATATGAGAAAGGTATTGATAGGTAATTTTAAATCGATCACAGTTAAAATTTTAGAAAAGAGGAATTTTCGTGTGTTTGTAAAAAAAAAGGACGTCGGAAGCAACTAAGTAAGCATAAGCAAGTTATACTGCATTTTGTCCGTAAGTGATTTAATATATTCAGTTTAAAGTAGAAGAAAAAGATGTTTGAGTTTCTACAATAATCCATGATTTTTGTGTTAATACTTTGCAACATTACAAAGAAAATATTCGAATTATTTTTATCCCCGTTTACAGTTGCGACAATAAGCTAGCTCGTGTATCCATCCTGAAAATTACATTACTTTGAAACAACCAAAATAAGTAATGTGTTGGAGGTTGAAGGAAGTGATACACCTACGCGGTAAAGCGAAATAACCTTTCTACACGAGATAAAGATTGCGTATTTTGTTGCGATTCATAATGTATTAAAGTTGTGTTCTAGGGGGAATACACCTAACACTGCTCTCAGACACGTTTCTACTATATAAAGTTCTTAAGAAATACTTTTAATCGCATTTTCAAGAAAATTATGAATAAACAATCGATTGCTAAAGAAAACGTAGCATTATTGTACATCTTTAACTATTTTATTCAAGGTTCCGCTGCGGGAACAAGCTACGGAGATTCCGGAGGCGGAGGTAATCAGCTTTGTCTATCGCAAAACCCCGTGTACGACTCTCCCGTAGCTGGCGTTGGGGGAGAAAGATCTTTCGTCAATGGCGTTGAATATCAGATAAGTGATTTTCCACATCTTCAATCGAGAAGAGTGCATGATGTTCCTTGCGCAGTCTGCTTAGCACCGGCCAGAGTCGCTAAACTGATCATTCCTGGCACGAATGTGTGCCCTTCAAACGGATGGACCAGAGAGTACGGTGGATACTTGATGT
>JAIPMN010003166.1:4404-16513 GCA_020650975.1 Apostichopus californicus | reverse complement strand
GACACTGCTGAGCAAATTCTGGCACATTCCCGAATTTCACACATGGTGTGACATTTTCGAACTAACGTACGTGTTTTACCACTCATAACTAGCATATTGTTGCAACGATATGTTGCGCTACCGTTCGTTTGGCAACTTTAGTCACATCTGGTCGTTAATCAATACGAGAACTTCCTGGAATTGTTTTCAATCTTGTCCGCTACACTAAGTCTAAGCGTTGAGCCTCAGTAGAATTACATCCAACTCTCCAAAATACAAATTACTGGACCTGCGATTTGTCTCATTATTATTGAAGAAAAGAGATTTTTAAACATATTTTCACAATTATAGCTCATAGATTGAGGTATATTTCAGCGCTATACAAAAAGATCTGTAAACAGGATAGACCCCGTGCATTAGGACCAAGGACCGAGAGTAATATCTACGGCTCTGTTAGGCCATATGTGGCAGTGCCCTCTGCAACAACCAAAAAAACCTTAACGATTCCCATCAGACTATATATAATACGAGTACGACGACGGACTCACTATACGTCTACCAAACAAATGTTGCGATGCTTTTGAAATTCAATATTTCGATTGTTTTTATCAATCAGCACGATTTGGCTTTCTATGTCAGATATGTTGGTCTCAACTTAGTGTTCAAATGGGATTTAATGGGACACCCCATCCCAAAAAACTTCATGCAACCTTCCATCACTATCTTCTCCATTAATAATTAAGAAGTAAAATTTGGTCTGTTTAACGTTGTCATATCGGTGTTACGATTTTACCTTTGACGACGCTGGTTTCACCCTCCTTTTACCCGCTGGTACAAAGTTCTATCACACTCTGTTCGTTCGTTTATAATGTTAAACGTTAAATGAAGCTGATAACTGCATAGATTCGAATAATCGGCTTACCATTTCACCTTGCTACCCATGTTCTCCGAGATCATTGTAACAGGGCGTTGTAAGATGTTATTCCATATGGCCTCTCCATGGAAATCTCTGATAAAGGTGTACACGGCAGCACATACTGCGAGGCCAGTCAAAATCAACATCACTTTGGCTTCCTCGAAATCTCTGCTACATGCGTATGTCAGACCAGCCAGATAAAGCAGTAAGGCAAATAACAGAATCGCCCGTTTGACGATCACGTTATGCTCTGACTTCAGTATCGGCTGAAAAACGCTATCGATGGACTAGTTAAATGTTAAAATGAAGAATAAAATAAAATAAATACACTATTCCAATGAGTGTGAATTCATTTCTTAGAGTGTCGGATACGAAGATGGAGTGAATTCAGTCTTTTTCTCAGATTGTAAATGAAGGATAACGTTTTGATAACAGATTCCGCCTTCGCATACCTCACCGCCTGCATGGGGCTTTGCTATACATCCGCTAAAATTGAATTCCTCTAAGAAATGTATTCTATGCATTAAAACGCAAAGTTAAGTTCAGGGAGGGTGAATTTAAAAGAAATGGGAATTAAAGACACGTTTCATTACAACTAATAAGAAATATATCATTTTCTTCAGTTTCAATGCTTTTGTTACATTAAAAGCCAATCATTGTGAATGGTTTTTATTGTTAATCAAATACAATTTACATTACTACATTATTATGGTAAATATTCGTGAAATTATTCACCAACTCTCTAATTCCAAAGTGTGAGAAACTTATTGTTTTAGAGTGTCCAGTATGAAGACTATGTATAAGAATCGTGATTTTCCAACTGTTTACAGAGCTGTTAAAGACATCATTTTGGAAGATTTCACTCTGAGAGAAAGACAGATCCAATATTCGAAAGAATTATCATTGTGAACACTCTTAAAGAGTAATGTTTCATTCCTTGGAATTAAGATCGTTCATAACTATTTGCAAAATTGAGCCATGCGAAGTGAATTAATATTTTGTCTATTGACAATATATACCGGTAATTCTACGAAAATTAATATAAAAATGACAACGTTATAGATTTTGAACGGTTAAGGAGGAGCAATTGGAGGAAATGGAAGGAAGAAAAAACAGATGTGGAAGGGGACGGGCAAGAAAGGGGAAGGGCAAGGAAGGCCAAGCGGTGGAAACGACTGTAAATTGAAATGTTGAACTACATGCACGTTAACTTACCTTCCACATTATAAACTGTACACCGTGCTTGCCATCTTCATTATTTGTCCCGCAGTTGTCGCCAGCTCCAGGTGTTTTTTCTGGATCATTTCTCTCAACGTCGCTGAAGGTCATTTCTGGAGCAAAGCTTGGATTTTGAAATCCATCAACGTGCTTCCTAGTCGAACCGGGAAAGGTACCGTTAAGAAGAGTTTGAGGTGAGATAAATAAAAGAAGCCAGATCGTTTGTGATGGTCATGGAGTATATATTTAGTGAACGTGTGAAAACTGTTGGTCGTTACAAATAATAAGGAAACCATTGCCTTATAGATTCCGTCATTGATGACGTCATTAGATGGTCTTCCAAACAGAATTCGTAAATACCCGACATTGAGTAAATTGTTAGTTGAATAAACTTAACGGAAGAGGACTTAATGTTTAATTACTTATAATTATCGTGCATTTAAAACAAACGTTCAATCAAATCATTAAAAAGTAATACTATGTAACACTTATTCAAATGTGTTATGGATCAAGCCGAAGTTACATATATAAATAACAATCACTTGTAACCGAGATCCACTCATTATTAAAACAACAGGTCCAGTTTCTAATTCCTTAGGCTTAGCATTTCATGTTGTAACACTAACATTAAATTTGTATAAAATTAAACCTCGAACAGAACCCAAACAAAGTGTCACATGGCTCATAACCTACACAGAATCGTTAGCTCTGAAACTGTCGAACAGTTGTTTTGTGAGTCTAAGATTAACACTGACAGTGTCTATTTCCAACCAAGGAGATGTGACACATGTGTTGCAGATAACGTAGTATAGTAGTTGTAAATAAATTGAGATGCTCCGGTACAGTTCTCCATCCATTCGTTTTTCACCCTAGATGTGACTCTTTATGAACATCTACATCGGGCCACAGTTCTGGTTTTATCTTACTTTTATGGTTCCTTATTTGTACTACGTAAGAGAAATACGTTCTTGGTCGCCATTTTAGAAACACGGCAAAACACTCACTCACGAACAGCCGAGTCCAACGAATAACCGTGCAAGTTGGCTTCATGGTTAAGCCTAAATGAACGCGCTTCATGAAATCGTATTGTCAAAACGTGTGCAATCGTGCATGTCTGTATGTTTACGCTTTTGTATGTAAGAAGTATAGGAGTTATGAATCTGCCTTCCAAGCTATACAAAATCTTTGTATTGACTAGACCAAGGTTTCACTTTGTGCAGTTCCACAAAACTTAAACATGTTTATGAAAACACAAGTTGATGTGTTGTGTTAAACAGTTGAATTGCTTTGAAACTTTAAATGGATGTATCTAGTCATCAATAATTACGAATTAGTTTGTAATAGAAGTGATCAACTCATGGTAACGCCTTGCTACTAGACTTTGTCAAGTTTCGCCGAACTAACTAAGACCGATATGAAAGCGCCATCTGTTAATTTGTCCACGATTTATGAGCCACATACGTCCATTATTTTGAGCACTTAGAGTTCAGAAAGGAAGCCTCATAATTTTCCATGTTTAGTTGATATGATTGATGATGGGTGTAGCCTATAGATTGCATGTGATAAGTATCGTCGTGAGTTCCATTCGACACGTACAATGTATCATTTGTTTTTCTCTTTCGCATTTGTTTGGACACGTACGTGGTTTTATTCCAATATGTATGTTCGACTCGCTTGGTTCACCCACTCTACCAGTGTAATGTACAATGTGCTGTATGCAAGGTTCTAAGTACAAAGTTATGTGTTTATTGTTCGATTTGTACTGATCTTGTTCTATGTGCAGTGTTATATGTACAAAGTTATATGTACAATCGACGATATGTACCATATTCTATGTGCGATGTTTACAAACAATATTCTGCATATAAACAATTTTGTACAACGTTCTACTTGTATATGCTATTTATAATATGTTCAACGTTCTATGTGTCTTTCTCATTTAGGTACATATACTGTGTATGTGTTGAATGTCTAAAGTTAGTGTTGAAGGTTGTTTTTCCGTAACAGACATTATCAACATTGTTAACATTTAGCCGGTCAGTACAGCACAGTAAACGGACAGCATAGTAGGGTGCAATTTCATTTGCTAAAAAATAAATAAATTAAAATTACCGTTGCAGCACAACTACTGTTTAGCATGGGTTAACTACAGAACGATATTTGTATAAGGCTCTGTGTGTGAAACGACTGACCAGGTTGAACTGATTAAACAAATGTTTGCTACTTAACGTGTCCCGTTAACACAATTGACTGGTAGTGCGAGTACAACAGTATATAGTACGAGTACACTAGGCTCGTATTGCTATGAGTATGAATAGGAGTAAAAGGCTCATGCGTTAGTACTGGTACTTGATCTTGCTCTGCATATCTACACTGGACTTAAAACAAAAGCATTAAAACAAGTAAAACCTATGAGTTTGAGTGCAGGCAACTATGCTAAATTACGAGTAAACGATTGTTTTTGGTGTATAACATGTCATACTCTTTTCCCATTGTACACAATTGGCGATAAAACAAATAAATGAATGAATGAATACTAAATGTGTAAAGTAACTAGAGCTACGTTTCACAATCCAGACCAAACGCGTAAGCTTAGGCCTCTAAGCCTATTACAGCAGAAATATGAAACAAGCTTATACTTGCCTATTACAATCGAGACGACAGCTGTTATCGATAGCCATTAAACATAATTTGGCCCTTTAAAGACTCTGTTGTTGGTTTTGCCTTTTCGGTGGAGGCGGGGCAAGAAGATAGTTTCATAGCTTTCTAAAATTTATTGAGCTAATTATATTTAAGCACATTTTTCTTGGAAGGACTGGACATGGCAATTAACTCTAGCTACTTTATTATTGTAAAAAAAGTAATATCTTTCGAAAAGCTCACGTATGGTTGCTGTCCTGTGTCGGGTTTATCGTTTCCACGTATTTGATTAAGATGGAACACTTAACATGCACAGACGTTCGCAATCTGCTCCGGATAATTGGAAGGACTATACGTTAAACCTGCGTGCCCTGTAGTACACTGAAAATCTTGTTAAAGGAACCCTAACGTGCATATTATCAACGTTCACTATTTATTGACAATTTATAGTATTTATGATAGGATCTTGAGATAAGTTTAAATTTACAACAGTTCTATTTTGAAGTACTCTTTGATGGCGGTAACAGGCAAACGAAATTGCAGTTAAGTAAATACTGCTTGCATTGCTTAGTATACGTGTTGGACCCGATGTTATGTTTTCTTACCTTTTCATCGAGGGCTCATGCTGTATATGAGACACTGTGATCATGGTTATCGTCACTCCCTGTTGTATACCTTTAATACCAGATGCGCTTTACAACACTCTTCTTCTTAAAGGGGCTCTATAGAGTGCTAATTTATTTTATGCAAACTATTCACACAGTTGCCATATTTTTGAGAATTACTTCGTAATCACACCACGCTAGGCCTGCATACTATTCACAAAGTACAACTTGTTTCGTCTTTTTGCGGGAAACGATACCTCTCTAGTCTGTAGGGATCTTCAAAATGCATCAATCTCTCGATGATATATCAGCCAGGTGTATTTTTGTATAATGTACCGTAAAAAATATTTAAAAGGAAATCCACTGACTTCGAGATTTGATAAATAGGATTTTGCGTTAGTCACGGCCTTCGCCAATTTAAACCTACAATTTATCCTTCCATACATACATGCATGCACCCACCCATTCATCCATCCACCCATAGTTCCATCCATCCGTCTATCCGTCTATCTGATGTCTGCAATATGATAAAAGTGTGGAAGATAAAAGTAAAACTTCCCTGATTTCTGTCAATTCTGAAACGAAAAAAAAATTCTGAAATTCTCTCACTTTGGTAAAATGTACTAACCTTAAGCGCTGCCTCTGAGTGATAACAGAGTACATTTAATCAGGGAGTTGTTAGTATAATACTGTGTAATACTGTGGTACAATACTTTGCAAGTCACCAATTTCTTAGGTATAGTTTACTTTAGTATTTCCCAAGTGCTAGGAAGCCACCCTGCAGAAGCAAATTGGAAACACTACACATGTAACGATCGATGATGAACTTTTGGCAAACTTTTGACCGTCGCACCGCAGCATCTGCCCACTTTCTTACATACCGAGGGAGATAAAGGCATCTCATTCACCATCACTGCAGTGCAAGTTGTTTCGAAACCATTGAAAGAACAGAATCACTTCTAGTGTCCAATTTGCAACCACAAATGCCAAATCAACGAAAATCTCCCGTAAACTACACTGCAAAGCATGCATTTGGAATAGGTCAAGAGCATCTAGTCCTGGTGAGGATTGAACCGAGAACCTAATGATCATGGGCGGAACACTTTAACCGCTACACCACGCCTTCAAGTTTTACAAAGGCCTTTTTTGTGGAGTTTCGGAATCCCATTCAAATTAATAACTTTCATTTTCATTTTGGGTTAACATCTATCTCCAGTGAAATTATTTTGGGTTCAGGCACGAGTCAATTAATATCATACACTGGGGTTGAAAACAGGGGCGGAATGGAATACCAGTTTACTGTCTCGGAACCGGTGCGCCGCTGGTTTCGAGCCGTCGAGCGGGTCACCATGTGAGGTATCGAGGGCGCCAATTTCCTGATGCTTGCGCAGCTTGTTTCAAATACCCCATTGCAGCAGGTAAAAAGGTTTACTCATTGTTCGTTTCATATAAATTCATATATTTAAAAACCTTGTTCAAGTTTTAGTCATCAACACTTATATATCGAAGTATTTGAGCATTGTTCTAATGTAAAGTAACTCGACATTGCTATTAAAAAACATCATATCATATTTGGGGATATAAAAGATATTTTTGAACCTTGTCAGCTCAATGCAATCTTCACCAACATAAAAAAATATAAGGTCCATGCTGCCATAACGATATACGTGCCTGAATGGTTTGATGTTGTGTACAGTCCAAACAATAGGTCTGCAGCAAAAGGCTGCCTATATCAGCGACCAACTCATTGAACAAGGTGTCTGTACCGATCAAACGTGCAACAAGGCGACATTCGATGGGATTTACACTCATCAGAAATGGAAAAGGCCACAACACATACGAATAAAACTACTGCAATAAGGAAATAATAGAACATAACACATAAACATAATTAAAATATCATAATTCTAGGCACGAAAGTAAGTATGAAAAGCCAAACACCATTCAAATAATGTGTTTGTGTTAAATTTGTATAACATCAAGTTAAGCGACTGGGATGTGTGGATCAGCACAGTAGGCCTACATGCCGATTGATTCCTCTTGTATACAGTACGCACAATGATCTCATCCTCATCGGCATCAATAGCTTTCAATGCACTCAAGTCATTCTGCCATTAATTGGAGGTGGCATACACCATCACTCTCATTCACCCTCAGACAAGTGCCGAAACGCAACACGAGATCATCTTGTTTGAATGTAACCAACCAGTACCTGGTTCTTGTGGCTTGGATGTCGGGGTACACAGTCTCATAGAGACAATTCTTCATGGTCATGATGAGGGAAACTGAAAGATCCATGAATGGCCATCTTGTTAGTTGTCCAGTGATTGGCAGCTACTGAGAACTTATACAAGGACTTAGAAAACCATTTTACTTTGACAATTAGTCTGTAAGTCCATGGAGCAATCAAATGGAGTATGTTAGTGCAAACATATGCTTCAATTTGGTCTTATATGTTCCACGTACTGAAAGCCTCACGTGGGTAAACGTGTGAGAGAATCTAGACACAATTATTTCAATCACACTGGGCATGGAGGAGCGCCGCCCCCAGTTTGAAAGGTGGAGGGGTTGGAGTGGTAGTATAACTTTGGACACCACTAATTCTTTTTTCACAGTAGACCAACAATACGCTGATGATATTTCTTGGGCATCAACTGGTCAGCATATACTGCAAGATATCGAAAACCGAGTTTCTGAGAAACTGGCAGGAAGGAATCTGAAAATCAATTGCACAAAAACTGAGAAATTTTCAATCACAAGAAAAGGAAATGAAAGTTGGAAGAAGTGTAAATATGTTGGAAGCTTGCTGGGGACCGAAGAAGATATTAACCGAAGAATTGGTATAACCAACGGTGCTTTCAATACACTGTCAAGTATTTTCAAAAGCAAAAACATAAGCCGAAACATTAAGCTTAGGATTTTCGAGACTTTTTTAAAGAGTATTTTTTTTTGTACAATTGCGAACTGTGGGGCACATCGAAGGATCTTGATCGCAAAATTGACAATTTTCAAATGAGACTACTTCGTAATATTCTCAACATTGGATGGACCAATAACAATTGGTTATCAAACGATGAGTTCTAAAAGGAAACCAATCAAACACCTTGGTCATCCATAGTCGCACATAGAAGATTGAGATTTTTCGGTCATGTAGCAAGACTCCAGGAGGACGCTCCAGCAAAGGTTGCTTTAAGAGAAGCATTGAGACAAACTGCTAAACCAGTAGGAAGGCCCGTGACTACCTTGCTTCGAAAAAATAAAGTCTTAATTTAAGGACGTTAAGATTAACAATTTCGAGGAAGCAATACACCTTGCACAAGATCGTGATACGTGGCGGAGGTTAATTACTGAGCATGTCGGATAGACGAGACTCAACTTACTACTACTGTGCGAAACCAGCAAAATTTCCCCCGTGCGTCACTGGCGTTACACTCCGCGCATAAACGGCGTTAACTCGTCATGCGTCCTTGGCGTTACACTTCGTGCGTAACCGCCAAAAATGTTTGCGTCAATTGCGTTACACTCTGTGCGTAACCAGCGAAAATTCCCCCGTGCGTCACTGGCGTTACACTCCGCGTGAACTCTTATGCGTCCTTGGCGTTACACCTCGTGCGTAACCAGCTGAAACTCTCCGTGCTTCACCGGCGCAACACTTCGTGCGTAACTGGCGTGAACCCTCAGTGCGGCACACTTCGTGCGCAACCGGAGTAAACTCTCCCTGCGAGACTGGCGTTACTGTTAGACTTTCGTTATCTTTAACCTATCACATGTTAATGAAGAGCATAAAATTTACCTGTCACAAGGCCTAGGGTCCCAGCAAAACACTTTTACACAGCCTTTGCCTAGCAAATAACCCCCTTGTCACACAGTTAGTCGAAAGTCCCCCGTTTCCCCTACTCAGGCTTTCCCTTTATGTTTTCCCCGACTCCCTTAATTTGCCCTTGGGTCCAAACTCCCGGTCCCCAAATCCACCAGTACTATCAAACCCTGGCGTATCCGCACTCCTATAGGATTCAGAGCTCCCTGAGAAAACAGTTCACCACTGGTTATTCTCAACATATACTTTACCATTCCATCTATGCCGCCCCCCGTTTACATTACTGTGATCATTTCAACTATGAGAGACACATCAAAATATAATTCCAATCAGGATATGACGTAAGGTCATTCCAACTCACTAGATTAAATGGTTTCCCACAGACTCAATATATACTTTTGCTTAAGTTTTACAGTTTGACAAGTCTATAGAACTAGTATTCTGGTATCCGCTTTTCTCAAGAAATTAATAAATAATACAAAATAATAGAAAGAACTGAAAGACTATAAAGAAAGAAGAAAACTAAAACAGAAGAGCATAAAAAATTAATAACCACCCCCCCCCCAAATCATCCAACCCTCGTCTTTCAACGAGACTATGAAGAGTTCAATAGGTGTACGTGTGCATGATCTAAGACGTCGTTATATCTTCAAAGATAGAAAAAAAAGCGTTTGAAGTTGCATGGAAAATATAAAATAATAATTAATATACAGGAACACATACAATTAAATGTCAACTACATAATTATGTGTCCTCAGAGACCAAACAGGAAAATTGCCGTTACCAGAGGGCGTGTCGCAACATCTTGAGAACACATGAAACAATATTGTCATATATATTTGATGTTTATATGTTCTGAAATATCTCCGCCATTTGTATACAGGTATAGGGATATATAATACTTTCCTCCTTAGCTCCCATGTGTTACAGAAAATGCACGTCAGTCTTCTGAAAGCAAAATTTGAATTTGGTAGTGATAAACTGTCGTTAAAGCTGGCTGTGTTGTAACCTTTTGATAAACACATGTAACAAATATTGCATAATTGGCGACAGCTGCAAATAAAACATATGGAAAAATATATAGAAACGCCTAGTTTTTCGATTGCATTCGGCATACAATGATTGCTTAGGTTCAATTGAGTGAGGAACATATTTTGAAAGCTGTTTTATCTCTTTAGGATATTTGTTTAAACGACACTAACCTCATTTCCGTCGTTCGTCGAGGTGTTTATTGGATGCAGGGGGGGGGGGGGAAGGGGTGGTCTGGTTCGAGAGCCAATGCTAATGACATCAATTAGTGAGCTGGAAATTGACGTTATATCTAGAAAGAAGGTAAAACATCCGTATATTTTGATAAATTTAACGAATATTTGAAAAAATAATATTCAAAGTTATACAATTTCACATCAGACACCGAGTACAGGGAGGAGTGCTTCTTCTTGGCAAAATATTTTTAGGTAGAACATTTTTATTTTCAAATCCATTTCATTGTTTGTTAATAAAATAAATTAACATGAAATTTCCCCTTCTATGAGCGTTACCAGAAGTTCCACCAGGTTTTCAGTTTAAGTTTCTTTCAAGAAAGAAAGGTTTGGAATTCAAATCCCACACAGAAGTAAGTTTTCTTTTCTCTCTGTCTTCCAGATAGGGTATGATGCTCCTTTAATATCATAATTTTTTGATTATCTACGTCTGCCGGTGGTGACGATGTCATGGGGAGAGGAGGGGGAGATGTAGGGGGGGGGGGCGGGGGATTGATGAAAAAACTGAAATAAATTCTGCATGAAAAGAAATGAAAACAAAAGAAAAACAAAAGAAAACAAATATTTCTAGCAAATGCAGCAACAGTTAGGCATAACGGCCAATGAAATAAGACATTGTTGAAGCTTCATCCAAACCTTTCCACACATAGGTTAACTTGCTTGTCTTTTATGTAAAAAAGTTAGGCGATTGAAAGATAATAACAATATTAACAAATAGCTTTTCCTTTGTGGTTACAAACTATATCACACTTTTGAGAAATAATTTAGTCTGCTCATATTTGTGATTTTCCCTGGTAATCCAGCAGTTTTGATGTCTAGATGATTAACCACCTTCACCAACTTAACTTCAAATATAACGATTACGGACAGATGTTACAGTCTTCATATGAGTAACAGTATTTTCCGGTAATTATTAATTTATGACACCTCGTTAATTAAGTAGCAACCGAGAGATTCTGAGAGGGAGGGAGAGGTAAATCTATTGTACATAATATTCATTTTATTATTTTTTTTAAATTAATTACCTTTCATACAGTTTTGTTATCACCATCAATATTTCAGTTTAAACAATTAAGGACACATGTTTCTGCCTGTTAGCAGAGGTGTTACACATAGACTACGCTTTGTTGTTTTATAAATTGCTTAATTTTACGACAGTTCGTAGTAACTAGACAGCAAGAGAGGGAGTTGTAAGGAGAGAGAGAGAGAGATAAGGAAAAATTGTGGTTTATCTAGTTGTTATTAATTGATTTCGTCGGAAATAGAAAGAATTTCACTTGTAAAGATGGTAGTCAAAACTCCTTGAAGCAAGATAAATTTACCTAACTTCGAGCATACGTTGAAGTTTACTGTGTAATTCAGCTAAAGGGCTTGAATAATATATGAAAGTGTCTCATAATATAGAAATGGTGTTTCCTTGTTCAACTGTGACTATTTTGACTGTTGCTCTTGTAGGCGTTGTATATTACAATTGGGATTGAAAAAGTGGTTTAAATTGGACAAACGAGCACTGCAACTACAGTGGCCATCAGTGCAACTATATATCGGCGTTTATATAAATTTGGACCGACTATGTTTGTTGTTTTATTAATTGCTTAATTTTACGACAGTTCGTGGTAATCATCAGTTAGGAGACGGACGCCCCCCCCCCCCCACACACACACAAATTACC
>JAIPMN010003165.1:0-17408 GCA_020650975.1 Apostichopus californicus | reverse complement strand
TTTTAACCCCCCCCCCCCCCCCACACACACACATACACACACATTTAAAGCTGTCATAATTATTAGCACAGCCTTGCTCTTTGACAATTAGACGTCTAATGCTTTTAGTTTTTAGTTCAACTGAAAGCTTTCAGTGCTTGGAGAATTGACTTTAATTTCGCTTGCGAGTATACGTCCTGTTTGTATTATAAGACATATACACGTTCAGCAATCGTGTAGTGACATGTTCCTTATTTCATCTGTCTTCAGAATCGGATCATGCATGATTTTTTTTCTACAAAGAAAAGAAAAAAGGGATTGTGGCCCTAAGACTGGGGTGGGCAACCTACGGCCCGCGGGCCACATGCGACACGCCAGTGATTTTTTTTTTGCGGCCCGTGAAATGTCTCAAGAAAAAGAAAAAAATCAATCTATTTCATCACAAAAAAACGAGCTAGCTGCTTAGAATTTATCTGCACTAATTATGCTGTCAGATAGGCCTATCATCCCCATTAATTATCAACTGTACTGTATCGACGTTATATTTTTGTGAATACAGATTATGTACACACAGCTATTGCTTGAAAGTCCTCGAAATCAAAGGTTTGAAATCAACAGCATGTCGTTGGATCGGCCCAGTCAACTTTTCACCCCTTATATCTGGACCATTCTTTCAAAAAGGTTGCCCACCCCTGCCCTAAGAGGTACTTGAAGCCGTCGAACACTGCACGAAATCCTTGTCAATATTGTTTATCGTTTTATTTGAGCTTGAAAGAATTGCAAATTCGAGACGAAAACATTCGAAGTCCACCGGTATTATACTAAAAACAAAGAAAATAATTCATCTTGCTTTCTGGAAGTTTCACCATACAAGACAAAAAAAATATGTTCCTGTTTTCCTCAATCACAAATAAATTAGCCCCCCTGGGCTGTACAAGTTGAGATATGATGGTGGTATACAACTAACATACTTTGTTCTATTTCGAGTCACGAAACAGGTGTCTTCCTCCAAAATAGCTGGTTGAACATTTCAATAAAACGATCGCCGCCAATTTGAAAAGCAATCACGTTTGGGAATATACAAACTGTAGTCAAGCATCGATATGGGAATTGTATTGAACCAGAAATAATTTCAAGTGAACACAGCATGGTCATATCGAATATGTTCGTAATCCCTATAGGAATGTTTGCTTTAAATGGAATTAATTTGATACAATGTCTTGTTAGTAATACTATTCACACACACACACGCATACATAAGTTCTGCACCTTAGATCTGCATAACAAACATCCTCACAGAATTTTTGTACCACGAAGATATGTTTTTTTCTTTAAATTTGGTGATATTATGTCATTATATTAAGGCATCTGACAATAGAAAATTGAATGATGTCATCGGGGCAATAATTTAGCTACTATTTCCTCGTTATTCTTGATAATATTTCGATATTTTATCCACAGTGGAAAACAAATATTACTATTTATTAATAAATATTACTAGTTGTATTTTGATGAACTTGTAACCACAGAGAACTCATACAGCCAAAGCAAACATTGTAAATGTATCAGGGTCCAATGATAAAATCAACAAGAAGATTATAATTCGCCTAAGAAAGGTTTCGGAAAACCATCTGAACTCATCGTTTAAATGAATGAAATTGCTGTGTAGACCGGAAACATCTCTAAGGATTTGACGTAACAATTGACTTCTAATTTCCTTGACCAATCAGAACATGTTATTCGGCATCGCTGTCCGTATGTTTCCAAGACGTCTACTTTGGCGGGAATCGGGTCAACTGCGTAAACATTGGGCACATTTGAACATGATTATGAATAACTAATGAATTGATGTGTGACGTCAGAATGCTATAACTGCACATTATGCCCACGTTGCGATGACTGACACAGTACTGGGAACGACATCGAAACTGGATCATCAAAGTGTATGCAAAGATGAAAGAAAGAAGAAAGGAGGGGTTGAAGAATAAACTTAAAGCTGTAAAGAGAAGTTTTGGCAAATCTAGTCAAAATCGTATGTTTTCACCTTTGAACTAGATGAAATCAACCGTTCATAAACAGGGTTGTTAAAGTTGTTGATAGAACGTAAAAAATGTTATTTAAAACACGCGTCTTTCACTGGTTTTTCTTCTTCCCTTCATTGTTACCTGTACACCATGCATAAATTGGTCATATAAACGCTAAAACGGGTGTTACAGAAAAACAAAATACATTACATGAATACCGCCATCAGTTGAAACACAGCGGCCGTTTGATGAGTTGGGTATATGTGTGTGTAGAAATTACCACTATCTATTTGACATACAAAGTAATTAAAACCATACGATTTATCGTGAATCACACTGGCTTGACTAAAATGACTCATTAATGGTTTCAAGCATCACTGCAAAATATGTGTATCGTTCTTATATCGATTTTTATCTCTAAACAGAAGTCTTCTTGAACTTGTAGCCATTATTCGCAGAACACCTGGAAGCAATAAAGATGCATTAAAGCAACATATTGAAATTAGTTTTCTATGATGCATTAACCTATTTATGTATAAAGATAAAATATATTCTGTTTTTTGAGATGTCTTGCACGTGGTTAATGTTTTTACCCCATGGCTTGTGTGTTGCTACATAAATTAAATAATTATTTTTTATCATAAATTATGATGACTTATGTTAATATTTTAGAGAATAAACTTAGCCATTAATGTTGAATTAAATTCTGGTCATTATATTCAGATGACGTAATTGTTTTGTACTAGAATTTTCAGTTATTCGGAAGTACGGGAACACATCCTTATCAGGCTTCGACAACAAAAAACATTATTTCATTACAACCGCTTCCAGCCCCCTCTTCCAATCCTGCCTGCCCCCCCCTCAAAACGACTCTTCCTGCGTTCTAATATACATAAGTATGAAAACCTAGTGTACAGTAGAACTAAAAGTAAACTGGACAGAATGATGCCATACAATAAATGAATTGCCTTTATTCCGTTGTTAGCCTTATCCTTTGGAAGATCTATGTAGCTTTTAGCCTACAATTTACAGCCAAACTGCAGGAGTTGGCAGCTTCTTTAATTAACTTGTTCATAGCATAATCTTAATTCAAGATATAACTTTACCGCCTAGATTACGAATGATAAAGTTAAGTGATCTGCACAGTTCAAGCGTAATATCACAAGGGAATCTTTCTACAGCCTTTATTGCAAAACATATTTTTTGGTAACTTATGCAATCAAGTTTCTGCAAATCATATAACAAATATCAAAATTGTCAATTATAGTAGTATATATCTGAATCAAAAACGTAAGAAAAGAAGTTTAAGTAATGTGAAGTATGGATCCGTTGTGCAGTTGCCTATAAATTCCCTATCACGTCAAGGGGCGTTATAACCATGTGACATGCTATTGAGCAATATCCTCTCCAACCCGGGCCCCACTAGGCCAAACCGAGTGGAGGGTCAGGGGGATACAGCAAGGGGATGGTGGTGAAACTTGACGCCAGGGAAAATATGGAGGGGACTAGAAAACTTGGGGGATTAGCAATAGTGGGTCATTTTTCATGATATACTTAAGAAAAAAATAAATAGTAAAAAAAAAGGACACGAGTGGACACTGTTTCCCCCGTGGTCCGACCTGGCTCTCAAGGTACCCCCCCCCCAGGTAATCCGATAAATTGGGCGAATAAAGCAAAAAGAGGATGACGAAGAAGTTTAGTGCATGAAAGAAACTTCGCCAAATAACACTTTAGACATTTTCTCACCATGTGTAGTGGTCGATTTTGTTCTCATGATCTAAGCATTGTACTCAGTGTTGAGTTACATGTTAAGTAATATATAGGAAAACTTGCTACTAAACACTAACTGTTTGAAATATGTCCTTTTGCTGTTTGTGACTCCAAACTATGAGAGGAATCTATTACTAGGGAAGAAAATGTAGTTCTCGTCTCCGATGTAATATATTTGCATTTTTCGAAGTGTGGCCACTTGATTATGACGACATTTGCATGGTGTATTACCACGATTTTCAGGAATAGAGCTTGTGCACTCGAGTTTCTGCTAGTGCGCGATATTTACGCGATGTTCGCAAGTGTCTTTTGTTTTAAGCAGGAAGAAAGAAGCGAACACGTTAGCAAAGAACGAAAGCTATGTGCCTTATCCTGCGATACAAACACGACCGGTTTCGGATGATCACTTCAGCATTACTTCACAAAAAAAAGTCCTGGTACAACACGTTATTTCCTTGTGTTGGAATGCTAGGCGTGTAGATATTGAAAATTTTCCTACAATCACTTTTACGTCAAACAAACAAACAAACAGCAAAACAGTAACGTGTCTACGGAGGAATGGTAAAAAGAAAACTTTTACTTATAATCACTGTAACGTCTCAGGTTGTAAAACTTTTAGAGCAAGTGATTGGTTTGTCATCATTCTGAATAAGGACTTCCGTTTTCCAAACGGAAGCTCAAACTGGCATAAAATAATATACGCTATCGTCATCATAGCCACTGATTGGTGAAAAAAAATGAATAAACATATATACAATATTAGCCCCGCCCTTAATGACAATTGTTACTTGCCCCTTCGGAAGTACGTGAGTGATCCATGCAGCACAACCAACTGCTATTAATTTGAAAGCGTACTGCATGCTGAACCGGAACAATTGTTTATTATACTGTACTAGGATCAATCTGGAAATCTACATTTGGAATATAAACAGTTCATACTTTGTTTTGGATCAAATATTGAAGGCGAATTCGCAAAGGATTTATCAAGGGAATAATACCATTCTCTAATTACGCAATGCGAAAAGAGTAACTTGGTAAGGTGAATGAATAGGAAAAGGTCAGGATAGTACAAAGCTACAACTTTGGTTTCGATAATAGACCACTAGGCCAATAACAATTGTATGGAGTAACTTCACGTACGTAAGTAGGCCAAGTTTGGATTGACCTCTGATACCCTGTTCAGTACCTTATGTACGATAGGCCTACTGTTTACCCCAGGTGAGTTTGTTCATGCCTAGCGTTACTATTATATAGCTGTAGGCTGAGGCCTACACTCAAGTGGTATTGGTAGTACAAGTAACTTCGTACTGGGACCAGTACATTATTTAGCCTAGGAGTAGGACCTAGGTACATAACTTCCTTGTTATAGCAGATGATCTGTGTAACTTACAAGTGGTCATTATTTATTTTGTATGTTGCAAGCATCCTTTAACACAATTATAACATGTGATATAGGCCTACATGATTCTACAAAATATCAGAAGTATTAACATAATTTTAGAGACAACATGCACCTATTGCAATTTAATGTTGGCAATAGAAGCAACTTTTAGAGCTCTGTTTACCAGATTGTAGGTTGAATGAGTAAGTTGCGCTAGTTTGCTCACCCGATCACAGCTTATGAGCCTAAACTGAAAGGCTCATCAAACCACAGAGGAAATTTTTTCTCTGTATTCATATTTTAATGATTTTGAAGTTTGTGTTTGATATATATCACAACCATCCGCTAAATAAGCAATTCACCAGACATATTTCACCGATGTTATGGTCAGTAAGTACTACTCTAGTGCAATGCATGTTTAATACACCATCAGGTCTTAATAGGCACCAGTGCATCGCTTGTTATTAACCTTTAGTCTAAATGCCAAGGTAACCTTCAGGAATGAAATGTTACATTTTTCCATTTCTTGGAATATTGCACCATTCACAAGTTGGTAGGTCCTGTTTGTAGTTGTTCTCAATGCTACATTTCTGGGCACAGTGAAAAATTAAATTAGGTAAATAAAGTAAACTTTATCATCAATAGAACTTCATAATATCTCATCTGGTTCTTCTAGTTGACTTTGTCATAAAGAATTTTGAACAAAACTATAATATCATTTTCACTAATTTGGTTCTTTTGCAATATTCATCAAAAGGTCATGTGGTAGTCTTCCCTTCTATAAAAAAAGACAGAAAAGATGCCAAAATATGCCAAAATATATTAACTAAACAATATTTTCATAGCCATTTGAATCACATGTTACATTGATAAGGATTTAACATAGTTCACCTAAATTCTAATTTCCAGGGAGGTTACAATGCAGCCATCCAACTTGTGGAGTGCATTTTGTAAATAATTAAAAAAAAAAAAAAACTCAAGCTCCATAAGTTTGCAAATGAAACAAGATGGTACATTTAAAGTTTGAGTGGCACAAAAGCTTTCTTTTTGATTGAAAGGGTTTACTAAATCGCTATGTGTATAAACAACTAGATGGCTGTAAGGGATAATATGTTTTGATTCGGTTGTTGTGTACCCAATCTGTTACACATGTATTACATGGCTTTGTTGTAGTCAGTGCACAACCATGCACAAACTACTAGGGGGTGGGGGGCTTTAGCTCCCCCCATAATAAAATCAAGGAAGGCTTGGCCCCAAACATCCTAGTGTACAGTACATGAAGATATAACATGTATGCATATACTTTGTGAAAATATACCCTTATGATTGAGTAAAAAAAATTCAACATTTTTTCGAAAGTTCAAAACATAACTCACCATTTTGCATCTGACAACCAAATTTATAATGCAGATTCCGAAATGGTTGCTACAACTTCTTTGCACAAACACAAGAAAGATTAAAAAGAAGGGTTTATTATTATGTTTTTCAATGTTTAATGTAATCTGTAATGACCTACCTTAACCTACCAATGTAGTGGTTACTTTGTCTACAATTGTGATACGCCCCTATTTAGTGAAAAGCCATGGTACGATTTTGCCTTTAAATATACCAGTCGGTCTAAACTCGATAACAATTAAAAAATATACCACATAATTTCTCTTTCAGGTTGTGCCCTGTTTCACTTGCGTAAATCTTGAGGCTGAATTGCCAGAAGAGAAAAGACGTATATATAGAGGTTGAACCTAAGGTTGCTGGAAAATGGAGTTAGCAATCCTAAGTATTTTGTCCTGTATATTGTGCAGTAGGGTCAATGGATTCAATTTAGACAAGAATTGGCCCATTTTACATTATGGACCAGACGATTCACTGTTCGGGTATTCTGTGGCCTTGCACCAAGACAATAATGTCAACTGGTAAGTCATCCAATCAGATTTTTAGAAATCAGATATCTTCCCTTACCTGTCGCCCCTCAGTTTAAGCACTCTGATCCTCCTAGTTGGCAATAGTAGTAAGGTGGTAAGCACCAAGGCCCCCCCCAAAAGACCCACTTCCACCCTCTCACTGCCCACTTCCTCTTCCTTAAACAGTACACATGATTTATCTACTGGTCTGATTTTCTTGGGAGGATTTTTTTTTTGTGTCTGTTTGAATCCAGGTGGGATTTGTAATATATGTACAGTGTTGAGGTAAAGCACTTTCCATCCACATTTTTTACTATAGCTTTGAGGTGGCAGGGAATCATCCAAAAGATAGCAAGTTTTTTTTTTTAAAGGGAGACAAAATTCAGAGTCTTCCCAACTGGAACTCAAAATTTGAACAAATAATTTAGGGGGATGGGGGGGGGGAGGGAGGGGGGTTAACGGCAGGAGGTGGACTGTTGGATGAGACAGAGTAGTAACGTGACCTACCGTTGAGCAACCACCTTGAAGAAGCTTGGTACAAGAGTTATATTTCTCTTCTAAAGTCCTTGGTTTCATCATCATCACCATCACAGGAGGAAGAGCTGAGACAGACAGACAGCTGGCTAAATTACCTGAAGCAGTAATTGGACATCCGCCATCTGAGGTGCAATCCATCAGAACCTCTGTCGTTGATGAAAACCATTGACATTTATTAACTATTCAGCTGTTTCTAATTATTCATGGGTTCCAGGTTTTATTAATTTTTTTTTCTAGATTTCACCCGTCCAATTTATCAAAGGAAATTCCATTCGTAATGTCTTAGTACAAAATAAAAATATGAAAGAAAAAATGACCTCTTTCATGAGAAGAAATGCCAAGTCTTAAATCTGTGCTTTTGAATTGCTTCTGATACAGTATACTATTCTGAAAATGTACAGCACAGTACAAATACAGTACATTAGATCCAATACTGTAACACTGGTCAAGTTTCATCTCAAATGCCTTAATTTAATTATTTGTTGACATTGAGAGTTTCTGATTTGTAATATACTTAGCTGCATGTAGGTTGCATTGTTGCGATTCATTTCAATATATTTCACCCTTTACCTTTCTCCATTAAGAAATGGCAAACATTTTCCATCTACTTAACCAAAATAAGACTCCACCACTCCCTCTCCCCACCCGCAAAAAAGAAGAGAAACATGCAAAAGTATTGTAGGCTTAGCCCCAACATTTTCAGAACAGGACAGATTGATTAATTCAAAGTTGCTAATTATGAACGTTTAATTGGGTTAAAAACTTTATTGAAGAGTGCAATCAAATTTTGGCAGATATTAACATAGGCTTGGTATCGAGATGGCCGAAACGCAAACACCTGCATTAAATCAACTAGAAAACTGATGGCCAAGTCTAAATACGGTTCCTCCAATTTTGCTGTTTGGCAGCCTATTAAGCCAACATAAGGCATACTTGTCTTACATTATGAAGCACAGTACAGAAGGGTATAGGTTTAATTGGCTACAGTTCATGGCTTGGTCCTTACTGTGTGTATTTAGTTACTATAGCTCTTTAATTACTACAGCATATATTTACATAAATTTGGCACTTTACCACATATTTTGCACGATCCGAGGTTAAATTCTCTTCTGTACACCTTATCAGTCATGTCCCAAGCAAAATTTGGAGATTTGTCGTGCAAACACACAGGGACTGTTTACTACATTTTTGAACAATTATCATTCACAATGTTGGCCTAAAGCTAATAATTGCAGACTTTAATGGTAACTGTTAAACCAGTTAACAGATTGCAGTCAAAAAGTGTTCCTTTTGGGAGGGGGTGTCAGGGCCTAAACCCATTCACCACTTTTAAATGACCTCAGGGTCAACTTGAGCATACATACAGGTATTGTTACAGTTTAAAAGTTTAAAACAGGAAGTGTATAGAATAATAGGTGTCTCTATTGTGGTCAGGTATGCTGCTCTGTACTGGCTCCTTTGTTAAGATTGGTTTTATTAGTTTTTGAAAAAAGAATGACTATTTTGTTGAGAATGGTTTGTTGTTTTGATTAAGAATGACTAATTGTTCAGGCAACAACCTTCTCCACCTATTGGCTAAGATCATGTGTGGTATCCGTTCCTTTTCAAAGGGAATCGTGATACACACCTGACAATGATCACTCAGTCTTGATGCAAGGGGACTGGGGTTGAGAGTGGCTTATTGTTTGGTTGTTTGGTTTTCATGCCCAGAGGGCATGATCATACCTGCTGGAGGGTGGGGGGGGGGGGGTTGGTGTATGGTTGCCTTGAAAATTTTGTTAAACATCCTGATGTCAAGCATCATTAGAACATATAAATTAGATACAATTACTATATCATATGGTCAATACTGGAGGCAGAAGAGAACTTTAATTTGTTGCTATAATTTAGTGTTCACAAGCAATTTTTCAATGTCAATGTTTACGAGATTGTCGCAAAATAGTAAACAGCTCTAGGCTCTGGTATTCACAAAATGAATACCAGGGGAAACACTGTACAATCTATATTGCTCCGTGTTGGCTAATCAGGTACGTTGTTTAATGATATTTATATTAAATAGTAATGCTACTCGTGGTAAGAATATACGCAGGCATTGTTTGCTGGTTAAGATAAGTTAGAATTTACTGTACAGTAAGATTGATAATACTACTAACTATTTAGATGATATTAGAATATTCATGTTTGTTAATCAGGGTAAGTTAAAGAATGTATATAGGATACACACATCATGCGGTTTACAAGTTAGAATGTTCAGTTGTAAGCCCACTGCTCAGGTAAATAATATTTAGCTCAATGACATAGATTTATCGCACATGATAAGTTATAAATCAGATAAGTTATGATATATAGATAGTCTGAGGTACTATTCAAGTTGTGCTGGTACCACTAAGGGTAAGCGATACTGCTAGGTACATCTAATGTTCAGAATAATTTTTCAAATGGTTAAGTGCTCAGGATAGGGTTAGAGTACTTACACACACACACAGACACATAAACAAGAAAGTATTGAATCGAAATTACGATGTACATTGAATATTCATGGAGCTCTGGGTGAACATAAGTTACATAACTACCGTCTGCTTTTATACAAGCAAGAGAGAATGCCTATCATTACAGAGCCACACATGATAGCTTTAATAACCATAATGACCAGCTATGCATGCCATTGAACACTTAATTTGCATTTCATTTGCATAATAAAAGTTTAAAAAAATTTTACACTTCTATAGTACCAACCAAACTTGCCCTGAAAATTGTCTTGCTCAGTTTACTTAATGTTGTCACAAAATTCTGCATATCTTGATGGGAATAGATTTTCTTAACTGTGGAGACTTAAAAAAAAAATATTAAACAAAGTGTCATCAGATTTTTTGGAACATTATGTGGCCATTTTATCATATATCTAACAGTTTTTGTGTCAGCTATACTATATCCTATGGACTTTAACTAATACTCAGATGCAGAATATTCTAGATGGCACTGAAGCAGAAGTAACAGTTAAAATGAACGGCTACAAGCCCTTGCACATTCTGTTTTTGTTTCAAGCTTGTGATCATTTTCTGAAGTTTATTTAGTTAATGAACTGCTAACTTGCCGATCAATGACATTGTATTATATATGAAAACAGACCTGTAAAAGATTTTTTTGGTGATGTTCAAGTGAAGATGTTTGCAGGTTCAAGTCATGATTTCCACATTCATACATGAGGACAATAATTTTTTCAGTCCTGGGAAGAATTTGGGAGTTGTTTCTTCACACATTTGAAATACTGTATCAGAAAAAATAAAAGGAATTTGGTTCTAGCATAGAAGAGAACCCAGAAAGGTATCTGAGATGATTTGGTTTTGATTTAGAGAATCGAAATCAAAATTCTGATCCTTTGGCAAAGTCTGTAATCTGTAATTAGTTTAATTAGTCTGTTTAATTAACAAAGGTGGGTGCTGGAAGAGTGAGTGCAGAGAGACTACTGTAAACCAAGCTGTAGGGTTATCGAAACATTGATTTTGTTTTGTTTAATGAGGACAAAGTCAACAACGACAAGACAAGACAATGCCAGTATGCAAGTTTGATGAAGACTGGGCTAGTGTCTGTGTGTGATCCCCCCCCCCGCTTACCCAAGCAAGGGACATGAGAAACAACCCCTCCCTCCCCCCTTTCTGACAAACAAACACACACTCAAAACAGCTGGTTGTCTGTCTATTACCTTGTTTCACTTTACACAGATTCACTCAAAAACATGCATAACAATGGTAGCAGACATTCCAAATGTATTACATAGTATGGATAAATCCACAACTTGGATATTATCATGTGAAGCTTTGAACAACATTCTTAACAATGGTAGCAGACATTCCAAATGTATTACATAGTAAGGATAAATCCACAACTTGGATATTATCATGTGAAGCTTTTGAA
This sequence comes from Apostichopus californicus, assembly GCA_020650975.1. Taxonomy (NCBI): domain Eukaryota; kingdom Metazoa; phylum Echinodermata; class Holothuroidea; order Aspidochirotida; family Stichopodidae; genus Apostichopus; species Apostichopus californicus. The sequence goes on along the minus strand of JAIPMN010003165.1, from coordinate 5,901 downwards.
CAACATGCTTAACAATGGTAGCAGACATTCCAAATGTATTACATAGTAAGGATAAATCCACAACTTGGATATTATCATGTGAAGCTTTTGAACAACATTCACAATTCACAATTCACAACATTCAACAACATTCACAACATTCACAATTTGAACAAACATCACAGACCATCTGCTGTGTTCCACTTCCTGTAACAGAGGGTTTCTCCATTCAAAAATAGATTACATTCAATCAACCATGTCTCGACCTCGACGACCTGGGAGACAAAATAGTGAATACAGGGATTTCAACTAACTGTGGAATATTTGTCTCTTTAAGATAAGTGTTATATTGTCTGCCAAGTATATCCCTTTAATTTGGATACAGGTTTATATTCTTTATTTATGCTAAATTAAACAACAACTGTTAGCAAACGGCTTATCCACTAAAGAGCCTGTGTAAGAGAATACATGTGTAAAAGTTAGTGGGCCTGACGTTTCGATCCTAGCAGGATCTTCAGAGGCTGGAGAAGATCCTGCTAGGATCGAAATGTCTGGCCTACTTACTTTTACACTATATATTTATATTTATACTATATATATATATATTTATACTATATGGCAAGTTATCCACTGGGAGGGGTCATCACTCTTGGACTGCAAGAAAGTTCTAATATTACGTTGAATTCTTATTGGGAAGTGCAACTAACTACACTCCACCACATTCAATAAACGTCCCTCTGGTACATCTGTGTAAGTGTGTTCAAGACTAGGCTAAGTTGTTTGTTTGTTTTTAAACAAAAGTATTCAACAAACAGACTTTGTTCAAGAATTTGAAAACAGAGAGATCTATTGTCCCATTTGGTTAACATATAACAAACAAGCAAGCAAGCAAACAAATACACAAAAGTTTAACAGATGAGGATAATTTTTGCGATTCTCTGTGTAAAGTTTAGGGGCAGGAGATGAAACAGGCTCTGCTAAAATGAAATAGCTGCTTTAGAAGCTACTTGAACCAAATAGCTCAGCCAAAAAACAAGACCAAATCACAGTATGTTGATATTGACTTTGCTGTTCAAGTGTTAGTAGCTGTTGGTGCATGTACAATTCATCATAGTGATTTCTCTGTGTCTTCATTGTTACATGGCTTAAGTACACAACTCTTGCAAACTGTACAGAGTGTATACAGGTATTCATTGAAGCGCTTCACTGTGAGTTGGCTCAATAAGTGAGCACACCTGCACAAAAGGCTAACGTTTCTGACTTATGGTCAAGTGTTTGGAATCACCATGTTTTACTATGCTGAGGTAGTTGAACTAATAATTACAGATCCCCTTTGGTTTCCAAGAAATAATGGTTACTGGTATCACATCATCACATGACAAACAAAAATCTATACCACACATTAGCCAGATTTGCTATGAAGCAAGCAAGGTATGCAGTTTTAACAAATGCATCCTTTAATGATCAATAATATTATTAGCAATGTTTTTTAACTAAAAGAAAATGTTATTATAATACAGTAATCAGAACCTTCAGTTACTGTTATGATAATATATTATAAACAATAAAATAGAAACCCATAATTTTAAATTAGTATCAGCTCTGTAATTTAGAGGATACGGCAGATTTATGTTTCCTTAAACATTTTGTGGTCGTGGGGAGGAGGTGGTGGTGAGGAGGGGGGGGATCTGGGGATAGAGTTGGGGGGGGTCTGATTATTGTTCATGTATTGACCCCCTTTGCAACCCCAGCCTGGACTACATGAAAAGTTGGAAATCTTGTTTCTTGCCTATAAATAGTATCTCTGAGAGAGTTTTAAAACCCAATTTAAGGCTAGTATATTTATTTTACTTCAGCTCTGTTCCTTGCTTACTGTACCTGTCTCCTCACAAACATAGCACTCTGTATACCATAGAGATATTTCTGTTAATTTTTTCTAGCGGTTGAACATCTAATAGTGGCTTCTAGTCAACCAGCCTCTTCATTATACCTCCCAAAACTTGCCAACATTTTGCTTGCGTTCATGTATTTTAATTGTTGTCAATGACAGATCGTTATCATTGGATGGAATTAAACTGAGGAAATTGTGCAGTTTTCAAACTGAAGACTTCCTTCTAGGATGACTTACTTGTAACTGATCTTTAAATTGATTGTGACAAGGGTAACTGCCCCTTTAAGGGCCTCATATTGGTTCCAACAACTTCCTGTGATTTCTTTTCCAGGAAGCAATTCTCTCAAGTTTAATAAACTTATTTTAAGTTTAATATGAATATAAATATAAATCCAAGACTTGAAAAAGAGCAAACAATTTCTATCCATTATAACTGAGATTATACATTTGTTGACAAGTTTTTATTTGCATGACTAATCTGTTTACTTTTGATTCTGTGAAAATTTATGGCATCAAATTTTCATCAGTAAATATATATTACATTTTTCCTAGTGCTGAAAATTTATTTATTATAAACAGGAACTGTAATATATCAATTATGGCAGTGAAATATACGTTTATTTATTGGCTAATTGAGTCCAATTTGTTATAATTGCTGGTTGTGGTTATATCTAGACTGTTTTTGAATGGGAAACATAGCTATGCAAATTATGCATAGTGTTTAATAGTTAGTAAAAAAATTAATAAATAATATTTTGTTTAAATTATAAGTTAAAGGAGAATTACACTCAAACATCTGCATTAACTGTTGTCATCTATATAGAGAGACACATCTGATGAAATAATTTCCCAAACAGCCGAGACAGATCTTCTGGGTTTGTGAACTCGTATGACAGATTAAATCAAAACTACAGTGTGAAATATTTCCCGAATGGAAATGAGGGCAGTATTGAAAACCTTAGCATGCATAGACGGATCTGTGACCTGATTAATTCGCTTTTGGGTACAACATTTCTGCATGATGCCTTGTTGGACGAATCTAACCGTAATAGTAACAACCGACTTTGCGATCCGTGTTATAGTCATTACCGACTTTTGAATCTGCGGTCCCCCTCACAATTTTTCAAGGTTGGTAAGAGTGACTCCATAGTTTTCCCTTTCGGGAAACCAAAAAACCTTCAACATTGAATAGACAGCAGCATTCTGCTGTGATGAGAACTCACAATGGAAAAATAATGTCTGGAAGCTCACTAGGCATTGAGGCCACTGTGACTTACAGTAGAATGATAGTTTTGCTGGTTTAAGAAACAGTACTATCGCTAAACATAACTTTGTACTACATACTGTATAATTCCTCCATTATCTGTCATTATCAATTCAGTTGCACTCTTAACTACCTACAGTAGGCCACAATAAGTCAAAGAAGTTATATTGATAATAAAGTACATTATACCCGGAAATAAAAAGATGTTGTTTATGTTTCTAGAACTTAGTTAAGAGTTTGAAATGATAAGAGTTTGAAAAAAAGTACAAATGCGATATACTCATAAATGGTAGATCTATACATTTTTCTCATGAATAATACTTTTCCCTGTACATCAGTACGACTGACTTCAAAGTAGCTGCAATGCGGTACGTACATTAAACTGTACCCTTCATACAAGGGGAAGAAAGTAGGCACCTGGAAGGAATGGAGGGGTATGGTGTTGGGGGGGGTGGGGAGGGGGAAGAGGGGGGCAAAAGGATAATAGGGGAATTTATTTCTCTCCTGTCTAACCTGTCTCCAAACTACATATGCAATCAAATCAACCTATAGCGTACAAAAGGTGTAACAAATTAGCACAGTGCCCCCACTGACCTACTGTACACCAGGGTCAAGGGGATCGCTGCTAAGTATTTATGAGGACTGCTAAAACCAGTTAGGTATTCTACACTGTAAAGTACAGATGAAGTTAAAAGAGTTTTAGTGGTTTACAGGTTTGACTTATATATCTGTACAATAACCTGTAGTGTACTCTCTTTACTGTATGGTATATATACTTCACAAAATTTCTGTTGATTGAAGAGATTCTACATTTATTAATACTAGTCAAAAATATTTTGTTGATTTCGATACCAATTGCAAAATCAGCTGAGCAAATACACTGTTGATGTCAGCATACCACAGAAACATGGAGGTGCCCTACCCTACAGTACTGTATGTTTACATACTGTTTATCATTTACACCTCCAGTAGATTTGATCATGACTTCATAACAGTGTGAATCAATATATATAGTAGTAATTCGAACTTTGAACTGCCAAAAGCATTTGAATGGGTTGGTTGTACATACATACCTTAACTAACTTAAAGTGTTATACTTGCAGACAATGTATAGCACCTTTCCTAAATAGAGATAGAAATATTTCATACTATTTGTCGAAAACCCGGATTTCTTTATCTTGTCCCTACATCTCAAGATATGGGTGATTGGCTGTACCCTGTCTTGATTGGCTAAAACCGCCCTTACCAGGAACTTAGGAAGCATATCTCAGTAGGGTAGGTGATCTGTGATGTCATCATGGAAAGATATATATATATTTGCTTGAAAAAGCTTTATTTTCCTAGATTATAAATGTTCTTGTTGGTAAACTTGTCCTTGAAATGCAATACATTTGGTATTTTCATTTTTGCTGTCAATGTTCACCATATTTCTCAATATTTCATTTCTTTATAAAGTTTTTACCCCCCTGTGTGGATAAACGATTTTAAATGTTATAAAAGGAACATTTTCGGCTTATTTGCCAGGATGATGACATCATTCATTCTGCTTTTCCCAGACCTTTCATTCACAAAATATCGTCAAATCTATGTCATTCATTATTGAATTCACAGCTTGTCCCTTATCTGTACCTGTACCTAGCTCCATTCTACATTTGTCCTCAAATCTACCTACAATAGCCTACTTAAGTTGGTAACATTTTAGCAGTTGTTGAACATTTTAGCATTCATTACTTTGGACATACAACTTACAACTTATTGTATCATATGAGGATTTGAAGACCATATACAACATATGTGGATTTGAAGACAAACTTTACTTTGTACTCAAACTTTTCTCCATAATAATTGGTAATATTTTTCACAAATTACTGTCACAGAGTAATTCCTCAATTTTTTTTTTTTTTTTTTGTACTTGTATAAATTATGACCTTTGTAGTGGTGTGGATTTAAATGAGTACTATATTGTATACATAGTGTGTGGGTTGGTCCTTAGCCATTAATAAAGCTATTCTGTAGTTGATGACTTTTGAAGGGGAAGTGGAGTGACTCAGTGGGTACAGGTTTACTCATCTAATAAACAGAACAGAAGCCCATTGTCAATGCCTCTAAAGTACAATCATCTACTCAGTATTCATAGCCATGACCTTGTCAATAGATTTCCTGCCAATTATCTACCAGATCTGACCATTTTTAAAAAAAAAAAATTTTTGATTCCCCTGAGGTTTTCTGAATCTGCCCACTCATGGACAGTCTTCTCCCACGAAAGAGAACCAAGAGAATTTTCTTCCTGTTTTCGTAGAGTTTCAGCATCACCTGCCCTTCCAAATATTCTGGTCTATTTTTCACTAAAGAAAAGAGATATTCATCTTAGAAAGGTTTTAATTCATCTTTCCAATTAAATTCAAATGAAATATAGATTTTCTTTTTTGGCTTGTTTTTCATCGGGAATAAGGTCGGGGAGGCGAGCGAGAGAGGAAGGACTATCGGAATGCTGCAGTAATAGGGTAGTGTTACCAAATTTGTATACAGAGTAAACATGGGGTGTCTTAATGTACCTTTGAGAGATAATCTAATTTTGGGTCTTGGGTTTTTGGGTTGCCCTTTCATTGCAGGCAGGGTTCGGTTTCTTCCGGAAGAAACCTATTTCTTCCGGGGACTTGGAAGAAACTGGAAGAAACCTGTTTCTTCCAGGTTTCTTCCAGTTTCTTCCGGAAGAAACTGGAAGAAACCGGAAGAAACTGGAAGAAACTGTGAAAATTGGCATATA